>JASANH010000264.1:0-295846 GCA_030248295.1 Mesodorylaimus sp. YZB2_4 | reverse complement strand
ATTCCTGTTTGTATTTTGTGTGTGCTTGTCGAGTCGAGCAAGGATAGATGAAAGACTGACAATAGGTGAAGTTGATATTGCTAAGATTGCGTATCAGGATTTGAATGGATGGCACGCCGCTGAATAGTATTCTTTTATAAACATGTTTACATTTCTAGATGTAAAATGCGCCGTCTATTTCTGCCTTGCTTGGTGCGTTGCGTTCAGAGTTCTCCATATTACAGGCCTTGCAAATCGTTGGTCAGAGTGATAGTTTTGACAAGTTTGGAGACCAGTTTTCGCCTTGATTGCGTAACGCATTAATCTTTTTGCATTTTTGTGACCATTCCTTTTTTTTACGTCTCACCTCGAATCGATTATCAGTTTCTTCTCTTTGCTCGTCAGGACTCTAGCTGGCTTCACACTATTAACTAATTACAAAATACATTGTTCCATTCGAATCACAGAGTCCCCACAGGAAAATATGCCTAGGTTTGCATTCGAGCTCAGCACCTGCGCCTTCCAAGACTGCTGCACTGCAACCATGACCACACATTATGCCTTCCCTCCTAAACCACACCCATTCCTGTTAACCGTGCGCGTCCTTTAAACCCGTGGAAGCTGTTGTCTTGATCTGTCGCCCAGGCTCATTCTCGGAGTTGTGTCAATATTTCGAGTCCTCCTGCCCAAGACTCCTTTAACCAGGCAAATCAGGTACTGCCCGCGCCCCTGTTACCAGCAGGTCGTGCAGCCCGTGTTTAGCTCGGCTAGCTAGGCAATGTTTGATGCTCGAGTCCTCCTCGTCTACTAAGACTTATTGCCTCAGAAAATGGCTATTATTCAAACGAAAAGATTGCAGCTCAAAAAATCCCTAAGCCATGAGGGAATTTACGATTAGCTCCTACGACATGTTCTGGACAAATGTCCTCGACTTAATCTCCGCGTGCGAAGGAAATACCTTCGAGTATAATTTCCTGGCACGAAACTTCTTGAGCAATATGTCCCTGAAAAAGACTGGAAAATATGCCCTTTATTGGATATTGCCAACGCGAAAATCAATGAGTGCTGCGACCAAGCCTGGAAGGCGTAGCAGAGAGTGGCCGACCGGAGCCATTGCAGGAGGACGAAGGACAAAGGGCTGCACAAGAAGCACGAGGGCTGCAGTACAAACCACGATGTAGTAACACTTTTTTGAAAAATTAGATAAAATAGCCCCACGACACTAATTGTTCAGTTCCCCTTCAGTTTCCCCTGGGTTGCAGTATGTCCAGCATGGATATTTACGTGTAGCATATGGTTAACCCTTGCGTGGTCACAAAACCATAATGTTTCAGCTAAAGGTAAGAACCTGTACTCGTCGAGCAAATTTCATTTGCAAGGGTGTTTGGGTTGATTTCGGGACTGAAATCATTCGACTAAGAGGTTTGCTCGCCAATAATGTCAATTTACCCTTTAGAAAGTCTTGCCCTTGCATAATTGCCCCGTCTCAGACAAATTTGCAACAAGTATTTTCCGGTGGCATTATCTTTAAGAATTCACAGGAATAAAAAACGAACGGTCACACGAACCACCGATCACTCTATGACGAATGTGTGGCCGTGATTTTTAAGCTTTTAATCCGTGGTGTTAGAGAGAAATCTTAGGGTTTACTTTAGTGATACTGTAAGTGTGTGATAAAGACACAATGTTCAGCTTATACTGTACCCATACTATGTACATATATGCAAATTAATAATGGCAGTGCGAGTAAAATGGAAATAACGCAGGCATATTTCCTGTTGTGGGTGACTTACTACTGGCACGACAGTATGCTGCTTCCATTTGATCAATTTTCCAAAACATTGACGAAACTTTTTGTTCCTAACAAAAAGAGCGCCGCCTTCAACTAACGAGCTCGCTTCTTTTAAAAAGGAACCGATAACTTTCAGACTGAAGTGTGGGAAATCCATATCGATATTGATCACCAAATCGGCCAATACTCCCGTGACCAAGTATAGCATTGCCATCAATTTGATTGTGGGCATTACATCTAGCTGCTGTTTGGTGAACGAGTCTTGTAGACTCGTTGCAGCTGAAAACAGATGCCTGAACCGGAACGAAATGATCATGACAACGTAGGCCAGAACTACAGCGGCGCAGTAAATCACATTCTGTATGCCGAATATTGCCCCAACGAGCGGGTGCAGGGCGTTTGGGAATTCGATGCACGTTACACGACTGCTCAGTGGGCCTGTTATGAAGGCGATCATTAATTGGAGCGAGTTGAACGAGACGCATCCGATAGCCAAGCCTCGTATACTGTTTCGCCAACGATCGATACTTGATAGGGACTGTGACGCTGATCAGCCGATCAACAGCCACGACGAATGCCAATTGGGCGTGAAAGGGCATGCCCCAGAAACCCAGCGATCCCACGAGCAAGCAGGCCAAGCCAGTCCGTTTATAGCCATGAAAGCCCAGATGAAGGCCCAATTGTCCACACCACTCACCAGGAAATTAAGGGCGACACAAAACGAGCCAACTCCGCCCACAGCGATCAGAATGAAACAGGGCGTGTGCAGGGATTAACTGGCCGCAAGGACAACCACTGTGATCAGACTGAGCAGAATGCCTGATGCGCCAATCACCAGCAGACCAGTGATCAGGAGAATAAACCCAGAATCACTGGGCCTGTGAATATCGATCTCGTTCATGGATGTGTACATGCTCCATGAATGTCTTCTCCGTTCGTCAGTATCAGCACGAAACTGCCCGCAATTACGGTCGGCCGCGGCTGCACACAACTCTCTATGGACTTTTTTTGCCGCATGATCGCCCTAATTTCTTGCAATGGCGCAATGTCAGAATCCGCTTAGCGTGCAGGTACGTCGAGGATGTTCTCCGCCTCCCTCCTCACAGCTTGTGAGCAATCTTCAAAGTCTTCATTTTAATAAAAGGCTACGTGCTGTAGATGTGGCCAGTCCAATTACAGGGCAAGAGAGACCTCAGGTTAATCCCAATAAATGCGGTGCGAGCATTCGACTCGAACTGAACTTGATTGTGAGTGGCTCATTAAATGGATGGGGCAAGGGGTGTCTAGAACATGAGCCATCAGCTCTTATTGTCAGTGTTGGCACTGAGAAAAAATTAGGCAATTGCAAGCTTCTGCGTTTTCTGGACCGGCCGAGCTTTAGCGCCACAACAATAACCTAGGGAAGCTAGCCAAGTCTTCCGACCTAGTCCATCGCTGAAACATCACTCAGACAGGTCACGCGCTTATCTGCCGACTCCGTTCAGAGTATCGATTGCCAGTCGCCTCGACGAAGCGTACTGTGTACCGTATTTCCTCGAAATTCTCCCCCGTCTAGACCCTCATTGATCTTTATTCTCCCCCCTAATCTTTCTATAATGGCATCTGGAAAGTGTTTGAGTTTTATTCTCCCACCCCCCCCCCCCCTGGAAATCTGGTTATTCTCCCCCGCCTGGGACGCATTTGAAAAATTTCTCCCCGGCGAGAATTTAGAGGAAATACGGTAATATTTAGAATGGACCTGTGATCATAGTGTCGAGGGGGCATATGCTGAGAAAATGGAGACAGCATTTGTAATTCGCCCATTCCTTGTACTGTAGATAAGAGGCACTCACAGGCTTGGCCCACACTACAAAGATAGCGTAAGAACAGTCGTTACTGTACTTTCAGAAAGTGTGCTGTGTCAGATGGAAAACTTTCAGTCCAGAAACCGCCTTTTCTGTGTACATATCATATCAGCAGAATGGACAACAACTGAGCAGCCATATGAAGACAGAAGCAAGTATGGAAGATTTCTACTATGAAATTGCTCTTGAGGCCGCGATTCGAAACGAAATGAACCTGCCAGTGGTGCAATGCCATTAGGTCGCGCCGCATCGCGTGCAACTACAGGCTACCAATCTGGTGCCGTGGGTTGAGTGGAGGATACTCGAGTTGCCATCGCGTGACACCAATGACTGCAGAGCCCGTCCAAAAACAAGCAGCAGCAGCAGTAGGCCTGATATTATTCACAATATATATTTGTAGATTGTGGCTTTGATGCTGACACAAGCATGCATCTACATTCTACAAACAGATGTGTGAGTGAATACGCCATGGCACAGTGTGCGAGACCCAATCTGCCTTGGCCCTGTAGGCCACCCATTGCTATATCGGGCTCGTGGCTTGGTGGGTTAGGCGCCTTTCTGACGCCAGGTGCGGTTACGGCCGAGTGTTCGACTCGCGGCCAGGTAGATCGTTTCTTGTGTGATGTGTCCCTTCGCTCTCGAGTGTGATAAGCGTTTGATGATGTGGGAAAACATGAACATGAACATGATTGCTGGCCACTGTGCGCATTCGCTAGACTAGAAACAAAAATATGATGAAAAAAATGAACCCAGTTTGTACATACACGCGACCAGTAATCTCATGGATGAGGGTTCAACTCCAGCTCGGGACATGATTTTTATCATGTTTTCTGCATGCTACCTACTTCCAATCCGATTGCGAGCAATCTCTTCTACTGTATCTAAAAATTTGCTCGTTATTATCTGGCATACAGACAGTTTCGGAAATAATTTCCCTTGGTCCTGCCTACTTTTACACAAGTGCCTATAAGAGCGCGGAACTTTAAATGCAACTCACACTGTGAACGCCCATGACTCAAAATTGTTAGGGTGTAGAAATATGCGGCAGGGCTAACATGCAGCGCAAGATATGGACACCTGTGCAAGCACCCACCCAGCCCATTACTGGGTCCGCTGTAGTGCAATGTACGTAGATGGTCCTACATAGGAAAATATTCGAGAAGGAAACGGCTGATCTAAAACGCTCCAGGAAGATGACCTAGTTGCATGAACCGAAACATCAGCCTGAAGGGTTTCTGCTTGGTCTAGAATTCAAGTTTAAGTTCAAGCTTTACTGCTTTGAGTCTTTCCTTGTCCACCCCTCTTATCTCTCTACACCCACAGAGCATCAAAACATGGCGCTATCAGCCATTCTGTGGCGAGTGTCGAGCGGCCAACCAAGGCAGTTACAGTAAATACATAACCTCCTCCAACGGCCAAACACACCTTGTACACCACCCACTATACGAAAGCCTGGACCTGACGCTGACGATGAGTCTTTCACAAGGTTGTTGTCGCGGGGAGCATGCTCACAATCCGATCACAGAAGGGATCTTCAAGTCTCGTAAACGTGTCGGACTGACTAGACATCAGGTGAATATCATACTGGACAACTGCCCACGCCATGGCCATACTGATACTCACGCGTTGCACCATTCCACTCACAGCCCTTCCATAGTCTTTTCTGTACGTACAAATATCCTTTCTAATCTGCATAATCCTGAAAACTATTGACACCGCACTATTCACGTTCTAGCTCATTGCATCTTGCGCATCTCTTCTCCTCTCCTTCTCCATCCTTCTCTTCTCATCCAATTGCCGTTCCTGTTCTTTCCTCTTCACCATAGTCTCCCGTCCGACCATCTTGACCACTGTGTGTCCCTCACGATCTTCCAACTTGACACCCAACTCAGGCAGCACTTCATCCCGCACCCGATCACATTCCTGCAACACATCTTTCAAGTTCTTTTCCTTGGCCACCCGTCGCACATTCTCCCTGAATCCACACAGAGCATCCAAATATGGCATAATCAATTGTTGCCGTTCCGCACCCAAATCCATCTCGTCCACTCGTTCTACGAACCCGATTTCTTCTTCCACAAAACAAACACCAAATATCTTCATCATTCTTGTCACGTACGCGACCACTTTTCTAAGAATCAATGGATTCGGCTGGACTCGATTCACACTGGCCCTGGTCACGTACGAATTGCACTGAGCTATAATCTCTCTCAATATTTCCATGACTTTTTCCAAATTCAACGAGTCGCACAAGGCTTCGTCCACAAAGTATTTGGCTTTCGTGAATTCTTTCTCCAATTCTAATTCATCGTGTCCAAACTTGGAATATGCTGAACTTTGTTCACGTCCGAAATGACGCAAATAAAACTTGACTGATAAGAAAAACTCATTCAATGCTTTTTCAAATTGCAAAGCCGCATTCATCGTAGCGTGATTGAAATCGATCGGTTCTTCCCATCGTCGTAATAAAAAGAATAATCGCAACTGCCTGGCCGTGTACTCCTTCAACGCATCTTTGATTGGAATAAAATTTTTCAAACTTTTGCTCATTTTCATTCCAGCAATGTGCAAAGTCCCAGTATGCAAAAAATAATTCACCCACTGATCGCTTTCAAAATAAGCTTCTGATTGAGCCAATTCGTTGTTATGATGAGGACATTTTAGATCAAATCCGCCCGCGTGGATGTCCAAGATTGAGCCGCATACAGTGCTAGCCATGGCTGAACATTCGATATGCCACCCTGGTCGTCCACGGCCCCACGGGGACTCCCAATACGGTTCGCCTGCTTTAGATGCTTTCCACAAAGCGAAGTCGATGATGGCGCGTTTATCCTGTAAAAAATATTTTTTACGGAGTCACCTATCGCTCATGGACAGAGTCTCAGTTCTCAAGTACATGCGTTGTGCGAGCAAGGCCTGGACTCGATGAGAGGATTAAATTTTGCATTTTCCAGTTTTTGCCTGAAAAATTGGATTACGGCTCTTGCAAGTGTGATTCACTCGCCCCTTGAAACCAGTGCACCCAGGCGGCGGGAGAAGTGAGACCGAAGTCTCTGGGACAAGAAACTCCGACTGGAGGGCGATTCTCGAGACTATACCTGCCCTAGAAACATCAGCAGGAGAGGTGGACGTCTCCAGCCAGGGGAGAGTATCAATTACTCCCGACTGCCAGGAATGCTGGTTACACACCCTCGATGTTAATCATAGTCAAGTATGGGCAAGGGGGTAGGGGTTACCCCCTCTGTTGGGCCGGCCAGGACATTGAGCCCTCCCTTTGAAATCCCCCTTCACCTCAGGTCCAGCAGGAAGAAAAAGAAGCAAGCAAGCAAAAGCGATCAAATTGGAACTGGGCAGGACCAAGACCTGACCTGAATGACCAAGCCTTGGCCTCCAAACACAGGCCAATGGTCCAGCCAGCCTACAGTACTGAATGTAAACAGTCATACAACTCACTCACTCGACTCGACCCAAACCTGACCTGTCTCACACGCAATCAAATCAGGCGAAGGCGATCTGATCTGATCTCTACCTCCTTCCCCCCAAACCCCCCTCTTACCCAGCCGACATTGCCCATACTTGACGTTATGATAAAACTTTCACAAAGCCCTGTTCCTGAATCCTGCATGTTTTGTCCGAATGCTAGTACAGTGCCTTCGAGGGAGAAGGAACACATTAGACACTCAATAAGCCACCCGGCTTCCATGAGACCCATAGCTCGGGCTGGGGGAAGGGTAACAAAACACAAAGCAACTCTGTAGAATAGGCGTGGTAGTCTCTCCAGCTTATCAGCGCCCTGGTCCCCCACTACTCAGTCAGGGCCAGCACGAGACCACGACTGATATCGAAGTCGAGCGTCCAGTTTCGTTAGCAGGCACTGGTAGAGGACTGGTCCTGAGTTCCTGGTCTTGCTCTGTGAGCGCCTCTGCCTCAGATCTGTCAGAAGCCCTTTGAGGGCCAACACTTGCGGCTTATCCCCGAGTTGCGGCCTTCTTCGCGTGGGATAGTAACGCTCATCACGAAGTGTCCATGGACTGAGTGGGGTAGTTCCTGCTTCAGCCATCTACAGGCCAACCCTAGGGAGAGCCAAGGATTTCATCCGTGAGTGTCAAGTCGACAAGGCCTAGGCAGACTCCTTTTTCTGCATACCATGCCCAGTACCTGCACATGCTCAACCGAGCATCCTGGTGGCCCTTCAACCTAAGAATCAGGCCATATTCCCACTTTTGACTGTACTTCTAGTCAACTTCACTTTGCGGCCACCTGACCGTAATTATTAGCATGGCCGAACAGTGAGTTCACAGGCTGCACTCACCTTCACGTGGTCGAGGGCACTTAACTCCCCTTCGCCTTCTCGCATAGATCTCCTCGTCTCCTCCATATCTTCCAACACTTCAGGTACCAGTTTTGCAAAATATTTCCCGGCTCGACTAAACGCAGTCGTATCGAAGTAGACGGACCCATTCACCTCGTACGCGTACCCATTTCGAATGATTCCTTCAACGAACGCAATAACCTCAGGCACGTATTCGCTGACTCGAGTGATCATGTCGGGCATTTTCACATGCAGCGAAGCCATGTCTTGGAAAAATTCGGTCTCGTATTTTCGAGCCAATGATTTAAAAATGGAGTGATCAGTGACTGACATGCCGTACTGCGTGTCCAGCCAATCAGAGAGTACGTCATGCAATTCGTGCAGTAATTGTTGTTTCGTGGATGACACGACTTGGCCATCGCCTTTTTTCAGTTGAGCAAGTTCATCGATGGAGTGCTTGAAGTTTGGGATCTAAAATAAGTTTAAGCAAAATCACAAATCTATCTCATAAAATGACTGAACAAGGCCTACTAGTTGCTGAAAAAAATTTTCCCGCCATCTATTAATTTAAATTTTTACGAACAAACTGTATTTTTACAAGAAAAAACGCCTGCTGGCGGGAGCTAATTCGCTGTTTCTAAATCAAGTGTCTCAGGAGTTGGAGTTAAACAGTTCATCAGGATTAAAACTTTGTACACGGGGCCCCCTGACAACGTTTTAGCCGACCAAACCCTGGAAGAGGGTTGACACACTTTCCCCATGTCCTGCGAAAGTCATCATGCTGATGGTCGAAAGGATAAATCAGCCTGCCGAATAAGATTGTGGCACTGTCTTAGCATCCACCGATCTGGGCCAGTTTTCATTGGGAAGCCGTGGGTCGACTGGATAGGAAATTCGAATTCCCGCCAAAATATCTTCTTCTAAGCGAAAATCTCATCTCCTCAGTAAGGCAGCTATAACCAACTGTTCATCCCACTTCCTGGAGAGGCCTTTATAAATGACATCCAGACTAGTTTTGAGCACCACCTTCTGTCCGCATAGGAGTCGTGGTGGCTGTTAGGAGTTGGTCCCGCATTGCTCACCCAGCAACCCTGACTGGGAGACAGCAGTTTAGGAATCCGATTCTCAGAGAGGAGACTGGCCTTGCACACCCGGCTCTAGGGGCTCACAAGAAACCGTCAAGTGGCGGACACCAAACGGGTAGAGAGTCTTGATTCTAGCACCATTCAGGACAGACCCCATTTCTCGCCCGCTATCATCCTGGGACGCTGCTGCTGGCGCACGATGCCCTCGGCGGAGGTGCTTCCGATGGAGACGCCAGAGGGAACTTGCCGTGAGACCTAGTCACCTCACGACCAGCCCGACTAACAATCAGCCAGTGCGACTAACAATCAGCCCGTTGCGCTGATGTTTCACTAGTCTTTGACAACTGAAAGCCAGAGATTGCTGTTTTGCACCGCAATGGGGCATCGCCTTTGACACGACTTCTTTGGATTAGTCGAGTGCCTAGGCCTAGACTCCAAAGGCGTCACCCAGCTAGACTAGAGGTGATTATATGCCCTGATAACACTACTAAAACCATACAGAAACATTACCTGCCTCTCATACATCAGGCGCTTGTCCGGGTTTGTTTCAGCAGCATATTTCTCTTTCACAAGCTTGACTGCGGCCGAAGCATCATCGAAGAGCTGAAACACAGAAACCATGCCAGGTCATAGATCGAAAACAAATGCCTCTACAGGCCACATCGTATGTGATTTACATGACACAAGACCAGGCTCACGAGCTATGATTCAGATGATGATCGTGATTTCTCAATGGTGATTCTCTAACACCGTGTGATAGTCGAAGTAGCCCTATATTGGGGGAGATACTGCGGGGAGCGGATGGACTCAAACACCCTCCAGGTAGGCCACCTAGTCGCAGGAGCCCGAGACATCAGCCCGCCGGGTTTCTGCCACGCCTGGAAGAGGGTATCGAGCGGCCAATGAAGGCAACTGATACGCTGTATGCGGCGGCCAGTCAAGGCAACTACATACTGCTCTGTGCACTACTGTTTAAGGCCAGACACACTACCTTCTTGGCAGGCCAAACACACCGACTAAAACTATTATCTTTCATATGATCAATCAACAGGAGGACACAGCTGGGTCCTCACTACCCTATGCTAACTCATAATGCACTTACACGGGGCAACAGACCACACCACGTTATCACTGCCGCTACAATAGTTATCGCCAGTCCTTTCAAGTGCGTGAAAAAGCAGGTTATCCTCCTCAATGTGCACCTGCCAACAAGACGTTCACTAGCAGCACGTTCCTGTTTTACCACATCTTCATATGGATCTGCAGGCTGGAAGACATATTAGCCGGCCGCGAGTCGTTGTCAGCAACCTACACGCAGCTTGGAGGCACAAGAATGACCCAAGCAGTACTGGATAGCAAAGAACACAAGGTCCGATGCTAATTATTCATGACACTGACCATGTGACCCCCAACAGCACAGACTCACCTGTTGTACCGACCGATCTTCACTCAAGTACTTGTCCATCAGATGTCTCTGCCTGGCTCGTTTAATAATCTTATCATCGATATCAGTGATATTCATCACATAATTGACATCGTACCCAAAATAGTCCTCAAGGAGGCGTCGTAAAATATCGAATGTCACATACGACCTGCCAAAGTAAAGGAAAGCAAAATCACATATTCGCACTCGTACTCCCAAGAGCAGCAATGCCCCATCACAAACACGCTGCATACAGTACCTTGCGTGTCCCAAATGAGCCGAATCGTAGACGGTCGGCCCGCAAATATACCAGTTCACCTAAAACATATTATCTCCTCATCGTCAGCAGAACTCACGACAACCACACAACACAACAATTTTCAAGCTGCTAGGCACTCAAGATGTTACAAAAATCTGCATTAATTATCCTGAACTCATGACCACTCAAAACTTTTCTCGTTTTACGATTAATATCGATCAATCGACGAGAGAAGTTTTAAATGGTACGATATTAATCGATATTAATGGTGGGTCGATATTAATCAATACGATCGATATTAATCGATTCTCGCTATCCTAGAAATCAGGTTGCCAGGGCCGGAAAATCATGGCCTAGCCCATACGAAGAGAAATATCATTGATTAGAGGACATCTTGTTTTAACCACGACTACTTGGCTCGCCAGGGGCAACAATATGCAAGCAGTTCAGCACTACCCAATCTCCTCCTCGAGAGAGATTCTTCGAGTCCATGCAATCTTGTTGAAACTTTAGATTTTTACCCCAACGTTAATCGAAAAGAGCAGGGTTCATACACGCCATCAAACTAAAGCTTCTCGTTTTTCCCAGTTTATAACTGTAAGAAGAAACTTTTTGAAGATTCTTCTATCTTTTTGAAGTACATTTTTCAAAACTGGTTCCTCTACCAAGTTTGGTTTCATTTAGCCACTGAGCCATTTACACAAACCTAATAAAGCCGAGTTGGACGACAAAAAGAGTGAAAGCTAGTGAGACTTCGAATTCGACAACCCTCGAAAACTGTTGACTTGATCGATCTCTCTTTTCCCGCTAAAAGTGTAACAAATGACTGGTTTCAAAATTTCAGAGGCACGTTTTCGTTTCAGGCACCTGAGACCGCTTTCAGAGTCAAATATGACCTGTCTTAAAATCTGTGATTTCTCCAGTCCTATACTACAATATACTGTACATTAGGCTATGGTCGTCCTAGATATAGGATATGTACCAGATGATTGGGAACGCCTGACACACGACCTAATTTCCCAGTCGCCATCCCAAAAACCCAGGAAATAATAAGGTTTTTTTTGGCATTTTAAAGGTCAAAGAAGTCGAGTTATTCCGGCCACCTTGCAAGCTATGCTCGTAAGAAAAGGCATACCCACTCGATTTCCGTTTTCTGGCACGAATATTTCTTTTTTCCTCGTCAAACTATTGGTCAGGCGAAGGGGTTTTGCCCGTCGGTGATCCCGTCCCGCCGGCTGTCGCCACGGTGGTGGCTTCAACTGTTTCAATGCTTCTTTGGCTTCACTTTCTTGCATTCTTTTCAATTTTCCTTTAAACCAAAGTGGTTCAGATTCGGTGTCGATGGATGAAGTGGAAAATAAGTGGAATGAACCTAAAAGAAAAAGCATATGGCAACCACATCGAACAGAACAGACTGTAATGACTGAGAATGTAGTGGAGGACCATGGCCTGTCATGAGCCGTCTGCAACTGGAAATGCAGTGTGAGCGATTAGCTCGATGTCGCTGATTGACTGCAGCTAGCAGAACCTGCAGATTTTAGCGAATTTTGCGGCCAAGCGGGCCTGGGGAGCAAATGACAAAAGTGCCAAAAGCCGTAAATATTTTGCAGCACCACATTATTATAAACGTGATCACTCTTTGTGCACTCAGGCCTATTGATTGGCTAGGGTTTCTAAGATCAACCCAGGGGGTCGGGCCCAGGGCAGATAAAATTTGACTTCCAATTTTATGAGAGTTCCCCAGGGTCCAACCTGGAAACGCAAAACGGTTGATTTCGCTAACAGTAGCTTTTGCCAAGAGTTGACGAAAATTATTTCGAAATTTTCGTATTCGTACATTTCCTTTAAACCGAGCACACAAGCCGATAGCCCACGAAAAACCTTACTTTAGCGTCAATTTCATAGTATGCTGCCCGGATAATCCGAGAATCCAAAATGGAGACAAGGGAAGATTTGCGCTTAAACAGGCATCGCTACTCCGTGCTGAGGGAATTCTGGCTAATATGTATCTCGGGACTGGAGAGGGCCAGGGTCAGAACTGCAACCCTACCCCACTCTTCATCTTTACTTTTGCATATCCAATCATTTTGCCGTCTACAAAGCACCAAAATTGATCGTAGGTGGCGAATCTGCGACATAATAAATTCAAATTCATATGCGAAAACCACTCTTCGTTTAGCAGATCGACGAATCGATCTTCCGTCCGATTAATAATGACCTGATCGTATATGATAGAAGTTCGAGCAGACTTGTAACAGGAATATTCCCGCTAGTAGCAGACAACATTATGTTTCCACGCCTATGCGCGGCAAATTCAAATAAAAGAGTTGTCAGCATCGTGGTCTCTGTTATTGTCATTCTTGGTTCCTGTCTTGGTTCAATTTGTTTCTTTCTCTCGTAACATAATCTCATGAGCCATCGGATTCCGTCGAATATTTCTTTCAGAAAATTTGGCCAGAAACTTTCCTTATTTGTTTGGGGCTCCCATCTCTCCAGGGTCATAAATCCACTTATACCCTCCCGTATAGCCCGTTAAGTACGACAGCACCAAGACTCGGAAAATAGAAGACACGGCGTTGGATAAGATACACTTCGGATGCGTGAATTGGTCAAAATTTGACACTGAACTGAATATGATGGGAGTCATTGTCCGTGTTGAAGGCGACAATTCATAGTGGGCACCAGAATCAGTGTTTTACCACCATAACACGTTTTGAAATACAATATATGTCATAGGATAAGAATTAAGCTCGAAGTGCAATCTAGGACCCATTAAGTTTAATAATCAACTATCCCCTCAATTAGTCTCCCCAGGACTACTGTGCTTTGTTTGAATAATCTTCCCCTGCAGTGCATGCTTCGATTCATCTCATGATGCTGTCAAGGGAAAAAAGCTAAAGTTTAAGAAAAGTATGCTTTCAGTAAATTCTATGCACTGCAATGGTATCCATTGATGCTGCTGTAACAGTTCAATTCCCAGCCCCCCCCCTTCTAATGAATTCCTGCCCCAAATTATTTTCCTTTGAGAATTGGGCTGTAATCAAACGGGCTAATCATATTTTATTTAGCCTGTCTACATTGAGTACGTAGTCCCGCCTGAAACAGACGCCACGTTCGTGTGCCACCCACACAGCAACCAGTCTGCCAAATTCCAAGGCTTATTCTGGTATTTGCCATGGCTGACCAGTCATGAAAAAGTCGATCGTATTCGTGCTCGTCTGCGCACACCTTCCTTACCAATTTCAGCCAATCGGGTCCTGGGATAAAAATGCGCATTTTCCTGCACCTTGTACTTCTTTGGTTTTTCCATTTGAATCTAATGAATTTGAATTTCCAGCCAATCCTGGCCAAATGTCTTCCCTATCACTACAATTACAGCGGCAAATGTTATGTGGTCATGAAACACCGTTACATCAAGGCCGCTCGTGAACTGGCTGATTTGTGGAACGATAAAGAAACCCGATTATGGAAGTCTTTAATTTATAATCAATATCAAGCTAGAAAAGCTTGTCAAAATATAAGTAAAATTTGGGGTAGTTTTAGCGATTTTAACAGTTTACAATTCGAAAAAGATGAAGTTGATGCTTACTCGGCTATGCTTGGCGAAAAGTCGAATCGTTTCGCTGATTTAGTTCGTTTAACGACTGGCAAAGGCGAAGCCGAGGATATCAAATTTATCAAGTGGTTATTAAACACGATGTACCACGGTCATCACGATCGAACCAACGCCATGTCATTCGGGTTGACACAGCTGAAAGTACATGTTCAAGAGGGGGACAAAATAGTTCAACACTTCAAACCATCCACCCCTTTGGATTACATCGATGACTGGAAAAAAGGGACTTGCAGCTTATTGGTTGCTGATCCAGGGAGGCCTGACAGACAAGGCGTGCTTTGGGTGGACTGCGAAAATCCATACCGCGAAAACTTTTTTCAAAATGAAAAATCTGCGATGGTCGTGTGCGAATACAACGAAATACGAGACTGCATCTGGATTGATAAGCATAAAGCGTGCAAACTGGACTCTGATGAAAAGTGTATGTGGAATCGTATTTACGAGAAGATCCTGGGTGACCCACTTGGGTATAAATGCGAAGATAATCGTACCAATTTGATTATGGCTTGCCCCAGGAGTCGAAGGTACCAGTGCAACAAACCATGCACATGGACCCATTGGCAGACACAAATGGCCTGCACGTCGTGTAACGATAAGAAGGTCTATTCCAGAGAGTATAATCATGATGGCTGGGTCGACGGAAATGCCGATATCGAGGAGGTCTTCCCAGAATGTTCTCTTGACAATGAGCTGAAAGAAGAAGATTGCTGCTCGACCAATGGGGCAAGTATTCAAAAAAGAAAAAATAAAAGTTTCGCAATTTTTCTTGTTGCTATCGCAATAATATTTATTAATTAGAAAAAAGTTTGATAAGTTTTTCTCAATCTGCCCCACGAAAATACGATAACTGGGATGAGAAAAGAATGATCTGTTTCCTCATGTTTTGATTTTATGATCATAAGTAGCTTCTAATGATAAATTTTTTATAATGTCAGTAAATTTTTGAAACGTTCTGTTTAGACTGCTTTGACCGCAAAAAAAACCGGCTGCTTGTCCATGTACCTCTTGCTTTCTTCTGCGCTTTACTCGTGTCATATTTATTTTCTCTTAGAAATCGGGTGTCAGAGTGATCTGTTGTGACGAAAGGTCTCCAGGCTTGCGTGAGGATTGGGTAGAGTCATGGTGCCCAAGTGCAGTGTACTGCAATGCCCAATCACTTGTCAGGTGGTTCGGCGAGGTGGCGAACCAGAATATATGAACAAGCCACCCATTTTAAACGAGTTGGGGATGCAATATCATCGTGCAAGAAAACGATATATGATGTTGTTCCCAGTTTCAGCAGGATACAAAACTTTGATGCCAACTTGCTCAATTGAACTTTTTGCACTGGGTCCTTCATCCTGATCTTGGCGGCTGCTCAGCTGACTTGCGAGTGGTTTCTCGCTTGCTGTTTTCCTGGTCCCTCGACGTTTCCCCCACTGCGTCGATTCCCCCGCCGTGCCTGGTGGGGGAATCGACTCTCTGAGACATGTCACGTTTGCCCTACTGTGCCCGCTCCCCCATCATTTCGTCTCCCCCACAATCAACAGGCGCGGTAGCTGCCTGTTTAGCCCAGCCACACAGACGCGGAATGTTAGGCGGGCAACTTTGCTCATTCATAACTCGACAACAAATTAACAAAAATGCACAAAATTTTGGGGATGAGCTATGTTTGCCATGGCCAATAATCCTGCAAAATTTTGTTGATCAAGGAGCAATCTTCAGGCAATATATCTTGTTTCATATCGAACGAAATAAAGAACTTTGTAAATCATGAATGTCAAAGCAGAATTGCTGATTATTTTAGCAGTAAGGGCGCTGGACGAGAATTTTAAGTTGATGTATCAACCAGTGGATGAAACCTGAGAATATTTTATTTCATAAACATTTATAAAAGCGTGAAAAATTGCCGCTCCCTCATTACAAAAGCTTCGCATAATTAGGAATGTTTTAGAAAATGCTTCTAAACTTTGCATAATTGCAACACTTTCTGGCGCTAGGAGCGATTGCAATTATCTGAGGTCGACTGTAATTTTTCTTATTTTTCACAGAAGGCAGATACTCCAGCGCGGTACAAAATTAGACCAGCATGTAATGCAACAGTGAAAGAGTCAGATATTTTCTCGTGATTTCCAGAGTAACCAAGCGAAATCACTCTCAGGTCAAACGCGGCACGCGGGCGGGAAATTCAAAAGTTGCGTACTGCAGGCACTTCTTGTCGAGTTTAAGTTTTCTTTAACATCTCGGGGAAAAAACGAATTTTGGTTTTTCTGAAAGCTCTCATATCAGGGGTTATTCTTTTGAGGGTGTGATTTTATGATTCGAGCTAATAAATTTTTTATGCTCTAAGAACTTGCTTTTAAGCACAGATACCACCAGCAGGTGGAATATTTCTGTTAGCCGTGCGGAGCGAAAGTGCTGGTTTAGCCGTAGTTAGGTGGCCAAGAAGGCAAGATGCGGGTTCTGTGTGATGCTATGCGATAAGAGAAAAATCTTTTGTGTGTTGAGATTTTCAAAAGGGTCGGGTCGGGTCGGATTGGATCAGGATTGCTGTGCCAGGGTCGGCCAATTTTTTGGATGTGAAGCTGAACAGCTTTTGGCTGATCGTGAGCGGCTCTTTGTGGACGTTTTCGTGAATTTCCTCCGATTTGGTGGCTACTGAGGCTGCTAAGCTGTGGTTGTGCATCAGTATTTAACGAGTGCGTCCTTGCTGGACGCTCTAGAAGCGGAGATATTGTCGGGATATGCGCGGCACCGGAATGCCTTACCAAGGTGAAAACTCCCTACCCATAGATGTTATATGCAGTAGACTAAAAAGAGTATAACGTGGGAACCTTTTCTTGCAAGAGATTTGCGTCAGCTAAGGAGGGACTAGCCGGCAAATTTCATGTATGTATTTTGAGTTCCCAACCGAAATACAGGTGCGAAAAAGTATTGGCATTTCTAAAAAAATTTGTTATCAGACAACAACAAAGTTAGCCCAGCCACTGTACTTTGACTAAATGCAGGGCGAGACTAGGCTGGCTGAGCTCCCTCGGCGGCGTTTGTAAATAAATTGTGATCAAAGGGAATCGCCAGTGATAGAAAATGTAAAAGGGCATCACCTGCCTCAGCTGCTTCATTCAAGCAATGAAGAGATAGAAACATGAAGGCTACAGCCATGAGTTCTATTGCAGAAGGTTTGTTGCCTAAAAAAGAGGCTATTAGCAAGCTGGCTCCACAGCAGGTAAATTTTTTGTTCCAGTGTCGCTGGCTAGGCTAAACATAAACTACTCATATCCTCCCATGACACCTGCGACCTTACTGCAACAAGTCCTCACTGTTTCCCAGTTTTCAAGGCAACATAGGGTCGGATTTCATTCCTCCAAAGTACGAATAAGAATGTTCATGCGTTACTAGCCTTTGGTGTAAAACAGAAAGGATAAAATCCGACAGGAAATCAAACCCATGACCTTACGAATCGATTTTACAAAAGTGCAATGCATCCAAGCATGCGTCGCCGAGGGAGCCCAGCCAACCCAGTCTCGCCCCGCATTTACTCAGAGTACAGTGACTGGGCTAACTTTGTGGGTGTCTCATGACAGATTTTTTTAGAAATAATTTTTCGCCCTCGGCTGCAACAGGCAGTACAAGTGTGATAAGCTTGTAAAAACGTGGGCAGTGTGAAGTGAAATTTCGGTGCTGCAGCTCATGAGCAAAGGATTCAGGCTGCGAGCTTTTTGAACTCCTTCGAGTATTTTAGGAAATATATTTGACACGTTGCCAATACGAGTGAATGTAAGACCAGGCCAGTTTTCTCTTCTATTCAAGACAGGACTCAAATTGCAAATGTATGCAAAAAACTGATCTGCGGGTGGATCAGCTCTCGATCCGATCCGACTGCTGGATTGGCAACTGAAATTTTTCGCTCTGATCTGCTGAGAAATGATAAGGTGTGGCATTCTATGATGAGAAAATCCCGTTTTTCCTCTCAAATTAGCATTCAATCCCACTTTATGCTCTGCTTATCTCTCCTGTGTCCTTTGGAGTAGACTGACAAAGAGTGACAGCGAGAAAACAGAGCAGGTTGGCGAGGACGCAGTGCCAAGTACGTCATCCCCATCAATCTAAAATTTTTTGAAGCGAATCAGCTGGATCGGATCGGTCGATGCTGGCCCTTGGACCAGGCGAGAGTGACCCAAGGAGCAACGTTTTAAGGCCCTATTAAAACATGGCATTAGCACGGCAATTGAATAATAAAACAACAAGATCGCGTATTTGAGGCATATTTCATATCTTATAGGATTAATGATGACGAGTTGCGCATAAATGCATTATTTTTAGACAAAGGCTCAAAATTTGAATAGCCGCAGTTTCTCAAAACTGATGGTTGGGGAAAAGACACGGTCGAGAGACCGTCAAAGCGAGGGAAACGTCGCATGTCTCAGTGAGTCGATTCCCTCAGCAGGCACGGTGGGGAAACGACACAGTGGGGCAGTCGACCAAGTGGGAAAACGTCTCACTGCCTGCACGCCATCGCTGTCTTGCTGAGCAGTGCGCCTTGTGGTTTTCGATCAATCGGAGAATTTTCCAATCAGGCGGCCACATTTGTTTCTGCTCACAATAAGTCAATTTGCTCTTGTGTGCGTGCTGTACTGGATGGAATGGCATTCTTCTTTTTACACTTGATCTTTTGATTAATTCTTCTAGTCTTCGCACGAGTACCTGGCTGAAATGCCAAATTTGTGAGACCTTTGCATATAATTAATCCCTGTGGTCAGAGGACCTTGCGATTGCGGTCTGTTTCGTTGCGTGTTTTTATACCCTAAATTTCGATCCAAACTTTCAAACAGCTGGCAACCTTTTCTGGTGTCTTCTTAGAGCATCGAAGTCAGCTCACCGAGGTACACCTTCAGTTTGGAAGTGATGAGCAGCGAATGATTTCCCATGATCGATAGTTTCAGATTACATAGAACTTAAACACACGCGATTTCAAGCTGCACTTATTTGAGGACGTTCAAAAAAGTCACCATGTGATTGATTTAAAAATGCGATTGACCGATGCAGAATTTTTTGCAGGGTGCACAGTTTTGACCCACCGTTTTGCGATCTGTGCAGCCTACACTGTGCGGATTTCGAGGAAACACCCTTTATGTGAAAAATGACCAGGCTCAGGCGCCTTTCTCTGATGCCTTCTGCACTGCGAATAGCACCAAAACTGTATCTCCTTTCGATAATTTTTAGTGCAGTATTTACCCTTGCATTCAAAATCAGGGAAGCAGTCAAGCGGAGAATCAGTCACCAATTAGCAAACAAGCCCCTTCCTGTCTTTCTATCAGTACAATCATACGCCAGCATTACAGCATTAAATCCTGAACATTATTATCAGGTTCCTGAACGAACGCTATCCGCAATGTATATTCTGAGTATTAAGCAGTCCTTGAAGATAGATATTCTGCAGAATATGCTGATTCACTGACCTGTTTGTGGCAATAACGTAGCAATCTTCCTTCGCTCACTGGGCGCAGTGCATTGACCTGCTGGTGGGCAGATACCCTTATCAGTGTATCAGTTCTCATGCATGGGACGAAATCAAAGGCTTACCTATCTAAGACGAATCCCAGACTGCCGGCCAGGAAAAAGAGCGGCTCTGGTTGTGTGGTCGATATGAATGAAGACCATCTCAGGATTGTCATGTCATTGACTGATTAGCCTGTGCACAAGAATACAGCGTGCTCGCGTGTATCTAATGTACTAGCTTGTTACCGGGGGGTGGGGTGTGTTTTTATCACACACCTGATGATACGGCAAGACGTGAACATGACTTGATATACTGCCACCATGCGCACAATATGCTCGTTGCGGATCAGCCTTTTGCCCATGTTCTTCTCTGCTGCAATTGCAGACCAGTCACTTTCCCCTTTCCCATGCCGGGTATCGGCTAGCCATCTGAGCAGTCCGACGTGGCCATTCCCATGGCCTGATTTAATCATAGCCGTCTCGATAACTCCATCATCAAAACATGGTATGGCTGGTTGCACGTGGCGTGGGAGCGGCTAGGAAAGAAGCAGCAGGGTTGGCTATCCTCTTTGCTTATTCATTACGCCCGGCCTCGCTGGCTTTAGTTTTGCTTATGAGAAAAGAATGCGGCTTCGGATGGTTGGCTGGACTTGGATGTCTGCGCTGAGGATAAGTGGTGAAATTTCTATGCAAACGTATTTTCGCTCCGAATGCAATGCTTGTTTGCAAACTAGAGGAAAGTACAGCATGGAATAGAAGGGGCCTCCTCAAACCACTTTACACTGCTGAGCAAAACTGGCTCATTTGCATATAGTGGCCATTCCGCATAGCTTTCTTGGTAACCACCGACTGCTCTGGGGGGGGCGCCTATCTTGTCTCGCCAAGACTAGTTTTCTAGCGCTGGTCCAACTGGTGATGTTTGCGGATCGGCAGGCGCATCTCTTCGAGCACTCACCTGGACTGGACGGGCGGGTAAACACGGCCAGTCAGCTGATCCACCAGTGCATTGTAACATAAACTGGGGTGGGGGGTGGCACCAGTCGAGCATGGCCGAGCCTTGTGCGAAGGGAAATTGTAAAAGAAACAATACATTTGTAATGATCGTCGTCGGTTGGAGGGGGTCGGCGAGTCGGGCTCTATTGAGAAGCTACAATGGAGAAAAGGGTTCCGACAGCGGGGCGTCGTCATTGGAAGGCATAATGCGTATAGAATTACATAGGCATAATACGGGACAAGATAGAAAAATTTTGTATATAAAGGGGGGCTTCGGAAAAGGGGCTATTATTCTCTAAAATAGAATAGAGCCTCGATTGTCCAGCGGATTTTGGGGGGCTGCCGAAATAATAAAAGCTGCTGCCTTTTCAAAAGCGTTCTGTTCACTCGTCGTTCGAACCATTTTGTCATCAGATGAATTGTGCGCGCATGTGTATACTTGTATTTACGGTCTTGTGCCAGCATAACAACGTCCGTTTCTCCCTCTCGCCTTCGCTTTCAACGCCAATGGACCGTTCGTCCTTTGAAAAGATGAAAAAGCCAAAAGACTTGAAAGAATCGACAATGACCTTTTTCAATTGCGCACATTCACTCCCTCATTCGACTCGTCCCCATCGCCCAGGCCCACCAGTTTTGACCACTGGTCTCGCGCCGATCGGTCATCCCCGTGTGTGCCATACTTGGATCACACATTTCTGCCGTTTAGGGACATCGCCCTGCCGATTCGATGATGGATTACGGATAGATTAATGATCACTGATCGGGATGATCGACCAATCGCCCATGGAACAAATCAATGATCACGTCGGAATTTACGATCACATCCACTGACCCATCGATTTTTTCTACGATCGGATGACCCTAATTGATCATTTCTGAATTTTCACTGGAAATCGATTTTGTTGATAAAAATTATCACGATCGATCACAGTGTATTGCTGGACACGGCATCTGGAGGTTACACGCCAGCAATAAGTAAGCAATCAGTAAGAATCATTTTTATATTTCAGTGTCCTTGGGATTGGCTCTTTTCTTGCATGCTCACTTTACACTTTTCTATGGCCCCTGCGTGGGAGCAATTTGAAAACCAGTTGGAGCAGACCCCGCCGCGATCCCATAATCTCTTTGCTCGTTACGCAACATTACACTTTCCCAAACACCCCTCCTCGACCTTGAATAAAAGTACAGTAATCGGATGTTTACACAAGGCGGTAGGTGACCTTGGGTCCTAAAGGAAACCAATACTGCATCTCATACCCGAACAGGAAACGGGCATAACCTTGAGAAAGTTCACAAAACTTCCCCTCCCATTTCCTTTTTTCTCATAGTCCACTTCGTGAGAACGGGAAATAGTTTGATGGCCTCGAAATGGGAACATTGAGAAAAATTTATGGCGACTTTTACGCGTCCACTCGTGTTCGAGAAGTGTCGAACAGACGCGAACACGGTCATGGACTGATGGATTGATGATCGTACATGTGACGGTTATAAGAGGACAAAAGACTCGTGGCCGCTGGGACTCGACCCCCTCCCGGTCAGGGCAGAGTGTAATTGAGACTCGTCACTGCAAAAGTTCGAGTCTGTTGGGAGCACACGGAGATTGACGAGGCCAACTGGGCGAGCACTTTACATCACCTGATCAGGCAATGTAAAATGCTCCCTCTGCTACTTTCTGTTGCCCGCTTTACACTGCCAGTCTAATTTCCCATCCCTCTCGCTCGATGCATTGACGCAAGCAATCTGGCCATTCTCAGAACGAAACACGTTGAATGAAACAGCATTTCTCTCGATTGAACCTGGCCAAGCCAGTTTCTTTGAACATTTTCTCACACAGTCCTATAGAAAATTAGAATTCTTAGAAAACGCGTATACTCGTGCGGGAGTTTTTTGGAGACGGAATGAAAAGGGGGTTCGGTTCAAGAAAATGTTATGGACAATGGTGATCGAATCGATTCTTTTGGTAAAAAGACCCGTCCTAGGCGCCTTTATTCGCGAACCGGCCGTATCCAAAGGTTGGCTGGTACAATAGGAGACTCTCGGAGGGAATTCTCTTCAAAAAAGGGAATCTTCTCAAAGGCCAAGCAGGCAGTGCAATGGGACAATGCTAGTCTGGATTTGAAAAGTAGCCGCAGTATTTTCTGTTAAGAACACGGCACGAGGGACATAATAGGGGCGGCGAGACGAGGACTTGTGCTACTGCTGTGCTCCGGGCTGGTGCGGTCGAGCGAACGCAATTTCTAAAATAGCAAATAAAAAGCACACAAAAGGTGCCGGATAGGCGAACCATTTGCGCTATAGACGCCGAACAGATAGTTGAATAAGGCGCTCCTTTTTCAATATACAATACTATCGTACCATTCAATATCTAAACTACACGTACACATGCACTATTGAAAACGAGAGAGAGACATGGCGTCAGCATAGTCCACTAGGAGGCATGGTTCCTAGCAAGGCGGTTCCATCTTTCCCCCTCACTCAATCAACTCCCATCTTTAGCCAAACCCATCGATTTCCGATCACCGCCAGCCCGAATGCGGCCGCCGACATCGATCGATCGGCGTACAGTAAACGCCAGGCCAGTCCGTCCGGCCACAATGGACTATCGGCTTCCATCCATTTCATACTTTGCTGTGCGGATTGTTTATTCAGCATGGATACACCAATTCGAGGTGAGCTTGCATTTTTCCTTACTTTACATTTTCTAGTGATCGATATGCACTCGCTTTCCTTTTTCCTCACCCCTCAGTTCCCCTGTTTGTCTCATTGCGGGCATTGTTTTGACAAGTTTGTCGCGTCATCCCCGGCCACTCGATGGATTTGTAAACCAGGAGTGTAAACTAGGCAAATCACGTCCCAGCTGTCAACAAATTGTATGCTTAGCCTGGGTGTCGGCTTGGGTCAATGCGCCTTGAGAATTTTCACTCGCTAGACCTCTCGTCTCCAACGAACACTCGAACTTGGACTCGCTCGTGTCGAGTGACGATGCGTGAAATAAACTTTGCACGTCAACAACGTGTCAACTCGACAACACCTACTGTACACGCATCTAAGAACATCGCCGCCTACCCTCCCTTTCATTGCCATTTTCGGCCTGCATCCTCGTCGCCAAGGCGTCCAACAACATGTCCCCCGCATAAATGAAAAGTTGGCGCAAAAAGTGACAGGATGACAGATAACCTAATCCTCTGTCGAAAAAGCATAAACTTGACTCCTACAGTCTACGTCAGGTCGTCTACTAGTTTTCGGGTGACGTGACTAATGTCATAACTGGCCAAAATCAACGAACCCATGCGCGAATATGCGTAGGAGTCATGAAAACCCGTGTTGGAGGAGGATATGAGGCAAATGTGGGCCAAACGAGTTATATTCCTACTTTTTGTTTTATCCTCCATTCGTCAAACCGCCTGTGCTCGAGGCCATTTTCGAAAAAGAAACGATCAAACGGGGCGTTTTATAGAATGCCCTTCTCTGATTCATCACTTTTCTACTGTACGCCAAGTCTTCTCCTTTGTTTTACGTTTTTGAAATGTAGGTTGGGAATTTTGCGTGGTTTCTTCCACATGGAAGCAACCCTTTTTTGGAAAGTTTCGTGCATTAGTTGCGTGATCCTGTTTTTGGGGGGATGGAGAATTTTCGAGGGGTTTTGTTTTTGGAGGCTAAGGAAAGACTTTTCGAATGATTTGATGATTGAATCGATAAAGTCACACGCCGAAAGGCTGAAAATTAGATTTTGTTGAAGTTCCTTGGAATTAGATATCGATTATTTAAAATTTTAGGAGCAAAGACACAAAAAAATTTTTATAATCTGATTGTGGTGTTTGCTTTTGAGAAATTTTTTGTAGAAGTGCTACTTTCTGAGCTCAAATCTTTCGAAAATTTAAAAACGATGGAAACATTTTAAACGTGGTTTTGTAAGGGCCTTAAATTCAAAAGACCATATTTCAATTGTCTTTTAAGTTCGAAAAGCGTTCTAAAATGTCTTCGAAATTGAAAAATATTTTTAGATTCCAAAAATTTAAAACATGCCTGCAAATTTTGAAAACTCATTCTGATTTCCCCTCAATCTGGGTTCACGTAAAGTCCCAGTTAAGAAATGTGTTTCCGCCATCTTCCAAACAATTCATCCAAAAACGCCTTTTCTTTTCGAATCTGCAATTTTCTCATCTCAATTTCATCGCATAGGATTTTTTTCTTTTTATGGGCATTTTCTTCCAAAAAGGTGTCATTTTAATAGAAAAACAAATTTAGACTGATGCCTTATTCATGAATTTACTTGTTTATGCAATCGCTTGATCGAAAGCGGCTGGCTTTGAAGCTGAGAGCAGCGTGGGAATGTTGGGATTCCAAAAGGTTTGGTTTTCTGCGATAGTTTTGTTTTAGGAACTTGGTGAAAGAGGCTTTGCGAGGGGTTCGGAGTGGATTAGTGGATGTTGGGGTCGTCCGTGGCAGGGATTTGTGCGTGTAAGCCCGAGGGGTGTCACCTGTAGTACCGCCCCCGTGGCTGGTGTGAGTGTGGTGGGAACGTATGAAAAACGTGTCATAAATGGAATGGGATAAAGACATTCGCACAGGGTCGTTGTCGAATGGGGGGCGCCCCGTCGAGTGGCCGTAATTATGTTGTAGGACGTTGTCGATGTGTGCCTCGATATACGCGTCCCTCGAGCCGTCTACCTCCAACCGCGACAATCGTGTACACGAGCGTGAAAATCGTGCCCTGCGGCGCTCGGCTCCGTAATCGTTCCTACGAACGAGCAATGTCCGTATAAGGAAAGTGGTGTCTTTATACGAACGAGGTCGCCTCAATAAGCCATTGTTCCTGTCGCAAACGTCGACCCAGGAAAATATTCACTGCACCTGCGTCCAAAAACGAACATTCGACAACGGGTATGCCTCCCGCCTGTTTTTGGCCCAGATTTTCCCATCTACGAACATAGTGTGCAGGGATTTGTGTGTCAGGCATTACCTCCGTCTTTCTCGCCGCAGTACTTGCCCGCAATCGGTTCCCAAGGCGACTGGTCTCGGCTGACCAATCGCCGATCACCGCGCCGCCCCCTCGCCGCGCGCTGGTCACTGATTGGACAGCCATAGTGCACGGTTCGATCGACGTCAGATGGTTCTTTTTCGCCCAGCTTATTGACGGGTGGCTGCGCGCCTTTGCGTGGAACTGTTGAGCTTCTTCGTGCTTCGAAGAAGTTTGGCGTGGTGTCGTTTGAGTGGTTTGGAAAGTGACTTCGTGACTGGGGGTCCGTTGGCAACGCGAGTCTACTGTACGTCTTGGACGCGGTGGGCAGTCTGGCCGTACGGTGTAATTAGCGAGAGCAGGGTGTGAACGTGGTCGCCAGCTCCGCCTCCTCCTCTCGGGCAGCCAGTGGGGGCAACGCGTGGCGCGGCGTTCGATCTTTGGGTGGATACATTGGCTGTGGCGTGCTTTCATTATAGAGCAGTCGACTAGGACGACGGCTGCGTCAGGTTCTTATCCTATTCTCCTCCGTCCTGCCAGAAAATATTCTATAGTCGGTGAACGCCGGTTTTATGAATAAGTAGCAATTGGGGTTTTTTTCGTGTTGAAAAGGCGCATTGGAAACGGACGAGGTCTCCCTTTCTTTGGTCAACGTGTACTCGCGTTCGTTGTCCGGATTTGAGAGTGAAAAGCGAAAATCGTCGAGGCCCCTTTTATTCTCGACGTCCTTGTCGCCCGCCTACACGCTCTATTGGCTATTATTATAGAGTTATTCGTATGGATCCGACGGATTTGAAAGCGGCGGCCGGATTACAATTGCCGGCCGTTCAAGCGTCCGATTTGATGACACTAAGCGCGCTGGCTGCGCAACAGCATCAGCAACATCATACTAATCCGCATCACCATCAAACGTCGCCATTTTACGCCGGTTCAATTCAACATCTACACCATCAGCAACAATCCGTTTTTTCCCAAGTGGCTGCTCAGTCGACGCCAAATTTGTGCGTATCCAATTCACATTTATTAAATCACGCTATTCATTCCGTCAACCAAGCCTCATCCATGCAACAGCAACCTCAAACTTCAAATTCGGCCTCGTCCGCATCGACGGCCCCCATTTCCGCCTCCTCATCGTCCACCTCGGCATCGTCTCATCAACAACAATCTCAACAAGGACAACAGCAGAATGCTAATTCAAAGAAGGAGGACCGTGTCAAACGACCCATGAACGCTTTTATGGTCTGGTCTCGTGGTCAACGTCGGAAAATGGCCCAGGAGAATCCGAAAATGCACAATTCGGAAATTAGCAAACAACTCGGCCAACAATGGAAACAATTGTCCGATCACGAGAAACGGCCATTTATCGACGAGGCCAAACGACTTCGGGCCATTCATATGAAAGATCACCCAGATTACAAATATCGCCCACGTCGGAAGCAGAAAACTTTAATGAAGAAAGATAAATTCGGCGCATTAGCTTCGGCCGCTGCTGCTGCGGCCGGTGCTGGTCTACTGCCGGGCGGACTGAGCGGACTCGAGCACATGAAAATGGCCACGGGCGCTTCATCTACGCACCATCATCCCCACCACCCCGCTTCTGTCTACCCCCATATGGCCGCCATGGCCGGCCCTCAGTATCAGCAGATGATGACCGGCGGCAGTCCCCCGGCCAGCGCCTATCATTTCGGAGGGGCTTCGTCGGCGGCCAGTGACCCTTACCAGCAGCAAATGGCGGCCGCGTACGCCCGATCCTACGCCGAACCGAGCATGGCCCACCACCACGGCGGATATTACGTCCCGGCGGCCTATCACCAACAGGCGGTTACAGTATCCCAACAGCACCAGCAGCTGCTGCATCAGCAAATGGTCAACTCGTACTCGGCGGGCGGCCAGGATGGCAATGGCCAGAGCAGTGGTGGATCGAGCCCGTATTCGGCAGTCGGCAATGCCAACGCTGTTGTGCCCGGTAAATCGGAGTCGGTAAGTCCCAGGCCCGATTCGAGTCCCGATGCGCAACTGCATCACCAGCAACTGCACCATCATCAGCACCAGCAGCAGCAAATGCAACACCTGATGATGGCTCGACAGGCGGCTGCAGCCGCGGCCGCTTCTGGATCCATGTTGGCGGGTGCGGGCGGTGGTGTGGGCCCCGGCGGCGGGACGTGCCCCCCGGACATCAAGGAAATGGTCAACATGTATTTGGTGCCATCGACGGCCGACCACGCCGCCCGACTCCAACAGCACATGGCCCACCAAATGGCCGCCGCCAACGGATTCACCAACGGAGTCTCCATGGCCCACATGTAAGACTTTAGATTTCAATTCAATTTCCCCATTTGGCGGGAATTTGCAAATTTGAACATTTCAACTCGTGTATTATTTTGGGAAAGAATTTTCGGATGAACATTTTTTTCTCAGGCGGTATGTAAAAAAACGTAGCGCAATACGCCCAAGTTTTTTGTGGAAGAATTGTTTTCATGAAAACAATGAGCCATAATACGAAATTTTGTGAATTTGAAAATGGCGGTGTGTAAGTACTGAATTTTCTTGTCTCTCGAAAAGCGAGAATTGTTGAAAAAGTGTTTTCTAAAGTGCACTTTTCTTTAGATATTTTTGATTTTGGCCTTTGAAAACTTGATTTTATGGCAAAATTATTTTGTTTTGAGTGAGCAGGACTTTATTTTTGGTTTTTTTCGTTCACTTTCGAAATCCTGATTTTTGATAATTTTTTCGCCGATGCTTTAGTTCCTTTATTGGACCACAGAAATCCGCGCTTTGGTAATTAGCTTTATCGGTGAACCTTGGTTTTTTGCTCTTTTGTTCAGTAATTTTCCAATTTTTTGACCACTTCTGTAGATTAAAAAATTCAAATATATGTAGTTAATGTGGAGAAAAATCTCAGCCGGATTGTACGATGATTGCGTGAAATTCTTGACCTTTGGATTTTGTTTCCTGCCAGCCATGTGGTTAGCTGTTGAAAAAAAAGAATTATTACTTTTTGTCTTGAATTTGATATGACTGCTGCATTGAATATTTTCTCGTATTGTAAGTGAAGATGGTGGTAAAAAATTTTGATGAGATTTTGTGATTTAAATGGGTTTGGGTGGGAGTTTTTAGGGTTTGGCTGAATGCGGATCGATCTCTCACTCATCCATTTTTTGGCCTCTTGGTTCTTTGAATTCAGAATTTTTTCAATCCCGTAAACTTTAGATCTAAATTTTTTCTGCCTCAACGAACTGCGTCTCGTCCGATTTTCTCCAACTTCCATTTGTCCTCATGGATGCGTGAACTCAGTCTTACTGTATCCGCTACTTGGTGGTGTGGAAATTCAAAGTTGGAAGAGCAACTAGTTTTGTGCGTGTACACCTGCCATCCTAGGACTATGATTAAACTTGTTCGGGCGAGGTGTACTTTTAGTCGTTGAACCTGTTTCATAAACTCGAACATGTTCTTTGGTCGAACATTATCTTGGAGGGTGGCCTGGCTCGGATCCGAACTGTACCGCACACTTCCCACGCCTTTTACGTCTTTCTGCTCCATCTGATTTTCGAAAACATGCCCGTATAAAGTTACAGTAGGTCGTAGTTGGCAAATAGCAAACATCATGGCCATATTCCACTTTATGGCACTCCTCGAAGGGCTGTGAAAAACGTGAGAACACACCCATAAAAACTATTCATATTCTAGGTTTGAACAAGATTAGAAAGCTACCTCGTTAGTTTAGCTTATGCTCTCGAGCCTCGTTTCTGCTACGATCGCGTCTTTCCCACCGTTTTCACCTGGCCATGTACAAATTCATGTTGCCGGGACCATTTTAGGAAATGAGTGTGTTTTGGTGGGTTTAATCGCGTGGGAAACGTGTGTTCTGTCTGCTCGTCCATGCTTCCATATGTCTTACCTGTCACTGAGCGGCTTTTATCAAAGACCAAGAGTCGAGATAAAAATGTAAAATCATGTTTAAAATTGCCGCATTTTTTACCAAAACCAAGCTCCATTTACTTTTTGGTCTGTTTTCACTTTAGCCGCCGCGCCGCCGTTTTAGTGTGTTTTGATGAATAGGACGCACCGAAAGTGGGGACACTGGGGTGTTTGGGGACTGAGCATGGGGGGGGGCGAGTTTGCTAGGATCAGTATTGAATAGCGCGCAAAAGGCGTTAGGTGGCTTTTGAAAAGCGGCACTCGGAACGGACACGTACTTATCCAAACTGTACAGTCACGCATCGGGTCGACGGTACGAGCCAGACGGTTTGGCGTCCTTGTGGGAAGGTGTGTGTAAACTAAAGGGGGGGTCAGCGGGCCACGTTTTAGTTACATAGGGTTTGGAAAGGGTGGGTGCCGCTGCCTATTCATAGTCGTTCTCACGTTTTCTTTTTCGTGTACTGGCCAGTGTTAATCCGCGTTACGTGGACTCGGTAGCCGAGCGAGCGCCACCTTGGTACCCTCCAGTCTGCTATCCACAACCGGAGACCGTTCGGCCTGGTAATACGTCAGCCATTGAATAGGATTCGGTCGGCGGCCGAGGCGCAAACACCAACCACGACGTCCCACTGTTCAATGCCGACATCCCGGATCATAGGCTGCTTCGTCATCGCCACAGGCCAAACGCACCATCGCCAACCTATTCCATGTCTAAAAGGTGTGCTAGCAGTTTGAAATGAAAAAACATCACTTTTCCAACATCCCCCTTTGCGTCATGATAGAATAAAGCAGGGGTCGTACAATAAGGCTCAATAGGAACAAACCCGACGAAAATGTCGGGCCGACAGGAAAAAGTAAAACAGAGCAAAGGAAGGCGCAAATGTGCTGTTTAGGAATAACAGGAAACTGGGTCCGTTTCTTAGGAAATCCAACGGGTCAACATGTCGAGTATACTGTAACCGCTAGGCTGGCGATGAGTCCATGGCGACGGGATTGTGGCCAGAAATTGTTTTTAACGGAACAGTGTAAAGTGAGTAGACAAATAGTGTAAAGGCTCCTCCGTCGAGTGTGATAGTGTAAAAAGTCCTTTTAGGCGAATAAAGTTAATTTTACATTGCTCGTTTGCATCTTTTACTGGATGACGAAGTGCCGAGGGGCAGGGTTATGTGAGGGAGAGGGGCCTGTTCAGCGTGAGGCGATCTCGTCATCCCCTGCCCACGCTCGCCATTGCTACACTCTTGTCTCCCAATTCGTCGGCAGTGCTCTCAACAGGTGTTCAAGCATTGAATTTCTGCTCAATTATGTGAGTGTGCGATACATTTTTTCGTTGCTGCGGGAGAGAATCAGATCGAGTAATCAAAATTGTTGGTAGAGGGGCACGTTGGACGAATAAATGTGGCATTTCGCTTTGAAAAACAGACTTTCCTTTTCTTGTCCACTTCCTCATTAGTGGCTCTCTCGAATCCCATGCCAACCCCGTTTCACGGGCGGCTTATGTTGGACAATGGGCGTCGATCAGGCCGCGAGCGTGGTCCAACAGGCTGCGTTTCCTGTAAGACGCCTTATTATGGAGGCATGCTCGGCTTGGTCGTGCCTAATTAACGCCTCGGCCTCGGGGCGGTGCGTGCGCTCGCCTTGTTGATCTTGGACGTTCGAAAGATGGGAGGACTCTGGTTTTTAGACCCGTCCACTTTTCTCCCCTTTTTTCGTGTTATTTACGCTCGAATGATTTCTTCGATACTGTACGAGAGTAGGTTGACAGCGACTACCCGCCTCGTCCTCGTCCATTAGGACCCGTCTCGCCTGTTTTGGTTTTCTTCATCCTCGTTCCAACTCGCACCTGCCCACCCCCTCGGCTAAATCACGACCCATACGGCTTACTGTAAACGCTCGAGCAGCTGCTCTTTCCTTCCAAGCCCGCGCGTGGAAATCGAAGAAGGGGCGGGCAGAGTTCCGTCTCGCTTCAAGGTAGGGGCGCATTGTGTACTCGAAATCTAGAAAATCTTCCCTTCGCACGAACAGTCTCGGCTCCGACTGTGAAAATCTCCCAAATAAGAACCCAATACCCGCCAGCCCGATTAAGCGGGTGATGGGGCCAAGAGGAAGCAATAAGGCTCATGCGCGCTAAATGAATTAGCCGTGTTTTCCAGTTAAAATGTGCTAATCTGATTTCCACGCCCGTCCCCCTCCCCCCATGCGACGATGGGGGGCTGCAACACGTCGGGGCCTGATCGCGATCGCGAATCGGAGAATGCTTGTTTTTCAGCTGGCACACGACGCCGACACTTTTTCAACAGCACAAAACTCGTCCACATGACCAGCCTCGGTACATGCCCGCTTTATGCCTGTGACTTGATCGGCGCCTGGCAGATGACGGCTGCCGATGACAAGCCAGCCCGATTTTCAGATTTGATTTTGAATAAAAGGATGAGTACACACACGATAGGAAAAAATTCTTGTCCCGCCGTTTTGGCGCTTTGCTTGCCTGAGCTCACGATCAGTGTCCCGTTCGGGTTACTGTAACCGCTGTTGGCAGTTTAAAGTCTTGCAAGAATTTTCCGCCACTTTTTTCTCTGACTCGACGACAGGTGCCAGGAGGCTGTCGTATTTCCGTATCCGAGAGACAGCCTTTCCGCTTTGAGACACAAGGCGCCCAAAAAGGGGGGTCAGAGTGCTACATAGAAGGCCACTTGGTCTCGGGCATGGAACGGAAGCGGAGAGACGTGTTTAGTAAAGGATGGGGCTCCTCTTCTCGCCCCTTCGTCAATATTTGAATTAAAAAGAGCTTTTTTCTTCTCTTTCCACCTCGCCTACTGAATAAATGATCCCGTCGGCACGCGCCCACCTCCAAACGAGACACGTGCATGCAAGAGCGCCCGTGCCAATTTGCCCTATATGGCCGACGGGTGTACAGTGGACGGAAAGGGGACAGGAAACGAAGGAAACGATACACCTTGGCATAGTGGGCAGACCCTAGCTGTCTTGCCCCCCGACCCTTATACGGCTCTTTTGTACTGGTTGGTCGCCTGTGCAAATACGGTTTTAGGCTGCGAGGCGTTGGGTACACACTGGAAGAAATGGTTGGAAGCAATGCACGCGCGTGTTGGCTCGTTCGAGCTTGAGCCTAGGCAAAGTTGGGCACACAATAGGAAGAGAACCTTAGCGTGAGCAAATACTCATCAAATTTGTACAAGCAAAATGGATTGTTGCTCATGTGTGAGTAACGGAAAGGGAACGATACAAAAAATGCCATGACAATATCGGGAAAGGGATGATGGTATCGCGTTTTTCTACAATACATACTGCCAGGAGTGTAGGTTTCACAGTTTACTGTAGGTTTACATGATAGGTGTACAGTACAGTAGACCAGTGCTTGTGCAGACACGAGGCACGAGAATAGGAGGAAATTTGCCGATTTCCCACGTGTTTCTTTAAAGTGCAAAAACATATTTTGAGTATGGATTGCGTAGATGATGATTGCATATGGGAACAACACAGCACAATATACTGGGATGCACGAAGGAGCAGGAACAGAGTGCTGATTACCTTCCTCGTGGATCACATCATCGAAAGTGTGAATGTGCGACTGGGACTTTATGTCACTGTTTGGATAGGCAGAAGACACATGAACTGGTTAGGCCCACACCAGCCATTACCCAGTTCTGACTTGTCTCCAACTCAGAGTGAGAAATGTACATGCATCAGCACACTGATAAGCAAAGTCACCAATTGCATGACGGGGCCAACCGCTCGGAACAAATGCCCTTAGTGCCCATATCGCCGTTTTACCTATCTGATCCTTATCCAGCAGCTCTCTTTCTACTTATGGCTTCAATGTGGTGATTATCACATGATGCCCTGCACTTAAATTATTGAGATTGAGATTGTGAGAAAGCTCTTTTAACATTTTCGCAAGGCGAAGTTTAAAACCTGTCTTATCTGTCCTGCCTTACCCCAATCCAATCTGATCTATCACCATCTGCCACCATCTTATCAGCAGCGCTATCTGTTTTCTGATAACTATAACTCCTTGGAGACACGAAGCCATCCTTGCCGCTTGTCCACTTTCCGCTTGGACGAGCTCGGAGGCAGGCTCCCTATTTTCCTCATCCTTGTACTCGATTGACCAAAATCAATTTAGGCCCCTATTGTCCGGATGAGCGTTTAGAGCCAGCCTGACGCCGGCACTTTTGATTGAGTCCACATAAACGCACGCTCTCCAGTCGCAAATCGTTTTGACGCCCATTTTCTATTCATTTATCATTTTCTAGCTAACCACCCTTCCACGCCGACCCAGCATCGATCAGTGACGGCGGCCAATTTTCATCTACGCCTTCTCTCACCAGCGGGGGTCGTCCATCACCCTTTTCATCTGGTCTCAACACGACGATTTATGGGTTTTGTGAACAAGGCCTGAAGAAAAGTGATTGCGAATAGCTACCTTGAATGCTAAGTCTATGCGAGCCTGTTGCTTGTCACCTTGCCCAAATCGCGCCAAGGAGACTGAGAAATGCAGGCATTCATGTGTGACGTGCATGCCATGGTTCACAACTCGAAACTATCATGTATCAAAATAATGCACAACTGTGATTGTTCAAATAATTTTGGAGGCTTGGTGGAATAGATGCACATACTCTTGAAACACCATTCCCCATTTTGGGAGATGGGGTGAGGACACCTAAACTCACCAAATATCTGTCAGCTGCCTGTAACATAAGAATTGGTCGCTTATCGCTGGATGCGAAGAAAAACCAAGACAAGACAACTGCGGAAGGTCAACTCGGACAGGCACACAAAGTTCGATTTTTCAGTAAATGTAACGAGTCTCGGCTGTTTCCTGACTTTGGATCGAAAGGCAGATTTTTGCTTTCTGCATGGTTTTAGCACGGAATAGATTCGGTCGTTAAGGCATGATGTAAAATTTTTGATAAACATGCAGTACGTGATAACATGACATGCCCGAGAAAAATGCAGGAAGAAATACCCATGTAGACTTCTCAAATCCGGTCTAAGGCATTTGAAAAAGTAGACCTTTGTAAGTTGATGTCTCAAATCCGGTCCCCTAGTCACTTTGTTAGTTGATGCCAAATTGAGTGGGGACAGTACAGAAAGAGAAGATGTCTATTTCTAGAAGAAAGGCGAATAAATGAGCCAATTACGATGGACAAAGTCGCAGGATTATTTTTCGCTGAGTGCATCTCGCACAAAACGCACTGTAAAGAGTGATATCAGAACACAGTAAATATGTGGAGCACAGTAATAAAAGGGGGCCTGAAGGAATGATAATAATCTTCTTTATCAGGAAGACCTTTGAGCCCCTAAAATGGCCATGAGTATTGGCATAATACTCTCCTAAGCAGTTTTAACTCACTTAAAGCATTTTTTGAAATTAATTTTAAGTGCAGATGCGGGTGCATTGAAGTCGGAATCAGAAGACAATAAATGTGTCGTCTGTATGTCAAACGATCTTTCTCGAACATCAATCGATAAGTTGATCAATCGCACTTGTATCCCCTGCAGTAATTTACACCTCACCCGGTCGGATCCTTCCAAATTAGAACCCCTTCACAAATATGTTATCTGGAATGTGGTCAGAAGGTATTCGGTTCACAGCCGGATCAGTTTATATTTGTTTCGGTTCTAGCTAATCGGCTCTTTCGGTTTCGGTTCTCAACCATTCGGTTCGGTTCTAGAGCACTGCCTTTTCCTGTGCAATTTAGCCTTAACTTAGACCATTATTCGTGATATTTTACCTCCACAAAGCATGCTGCATAGCAAATCGCCACGGTGGAAAATAAAAACAAGCCACATTTGAAGCTGAACAATTATACGAATTCTGATCAAAGTGCTCAGTACGTTCGCGCGCAAGCTCACCTTCATTCACACTAGGCTGGGGTATAACTCAAGCTAGCTACGGGAGTAGATGTGACTAGGTCTGCAACGCAATAACTAATGCCCCAGATGCAGGTTCAGATTGCCCTAAAACTCAACTTCCAAAAAAAATGCAAAGGCCCTTTGAAACTAAAACCTGAAAACTGCTTCCCAGACGCCTAACGATATTCTAAGCAAGCCACGATAGCGCATTTGAATACCATATCAGTATTCAAAGGTTCCAAAAACTTCCAATGCTTCGGCGAGATTTCCACCCGGCTTCTCATCGTGGAAAACACCCTTTGGAGCTACGGCATTGTCGAGAGAGCTAACAAGAAGACAAAGTGCTAATATCTAAAGATCCCCTAAAATGCCCTGGAAATCTCAGATTGCCCCAGAAATTCCACTGCCCTAAAACCTGCCCTGATAGCTTACAACTTCCCAGATTTAGGGCAATTGCCTGCACCTGGCAGCACTGCGGCCAGTGTTGCGCTGCCAGTGTGCCTTTCCCAGGCTCGTGTATCCATTGCTCCAGGGTTGCGCGACACCAGCTGCTTGGTGCGCCATGGAACCGGAACAATTTCGACTCGGTGCACTGAACCGAAATTTTTGGTTCCACCTCTTTCGGTTCGGCTTAGTTCCAGTAACCGAGCCGAACCGAGAACCGAGCTGATCCTGCTGTGATATTTGGTACTCGTAGAGGCTCGGCTAGCAATCGATATTGCGCACAGAGCTTGCAGCTGGGAGCGCCACTTATCATGGTCATGTTTCAGCCATGGACGAGGTCGGAAGACTTGGACTTGGTGTAATGCAAAAATTCCGCAAGCCATTTCCTCCATTAGCACGGACCTAACTACTATGTACATACTGTACAGTGCATTCTGAACATCCGAATTTTGACTATCTTTTTAAAATCTTTAATTTTTTCACTCCAAATTCTTTATTATTCTTGCCGCTTTAAGCTTACCAACAAACTTGAATGCCTTATTAGGGCCTACATTCCAGCATGGAGGCCTAATCATGAAAAGTTTTGTACACGAATACACGCAAGACCTGTTAAAGATCCTTTATGCTCGCGTGTAGCCTCGAGGTCGGATTTGGAACTCTGCGGGCCATACTACTGTACATAGCCGTTGTCATATTTTACCGTACACTTAGCTGCAGATGCGCACTCGGGGTGTACAGAAAGCAAAAAGCGAAAGCCGATAGAATCACGAACTAAACGTGAACAAACAGCCGTTTAGAAAGCACTCAATTGTAAAAAGGCAGTAGCCCACAAAAAGGAAATAGAGCCCCTCAAGGTAAAGATGGGCCTACAAGAGGCTAGCACAGCCTGTGCCATGTTGGCAAACCTGACCAAGCCAATACCGTCCCCACCATTTGGTATGTCCTGTCCCCTTGCCGCAACAAAGCATGTGTCTGCTTCCTCTTCACATGGACGATTGCTGATAAAGTCTGTTTGATGGCCCTCATTGCTAGTGTCCGCGTGCTGTCTTCTAGCGCAGCGTCCATTTGGTGTTGCTGCAGTCCCAAATGCTCTCGTAATTTGACAATATACAGCCGCGGAGAAAGAAATGGCAATGGAAAGTCATGAATGTACAAGAATTTGATGTTACTGTCCAAAAAGACTGAGAAGGGCTGTCCTAAAGCGACTGCTCATTCCCGCTACTAAAGAATCAAAACCTGGCTACGATTATATGACCAAAACTATTGTCAACCTCCGCTCTGCTGAAATTCAGGAATGATCAAGTTTTCATTCAGAGAACCGCGGTGGCTCAGGTGATTAAAAAACCCAAAAACATTTTCAGTGTAACGGGCGTCGCCGCAAAACCTAGGATCCAAGAATGTTTACAGAACTTTTTGATTCGTAAAGTGCGCAAATCTTTTCAAAAAATGAATCCAGCATGTTTTTCCTCGAACCCGAAAAGACATACCATAATAAGTTACATTGAAAATTTATTCTTCGCTATTGCTGTGTGCACAAGTGCATTTTATTGAATAAATATGTTCTTGATTACCGTATGTCCAAAGTTTCTGACCGTCCAGGGTTGCCGATTTTCAAACCTGCATGAACTATTCATACTCTTTCATTTTCATTCTTCATTCGAAAATTGAGGCTAACATAAGCTCAGTAGCCCAATGATGACTGCAACATTCACTTGCTTTCAATCACTGTTCCATCAAAAGCGTGTGACCTTCTCAGTAAGTTAAAAAATATTCACTCAATTCACATCAGGGTTGCTCTATTGAAAGTATACAAGAAGGAAACTGTATTGGTTTTTGTCAACTGTCAATTCAAAAGTCATGCAGAAAGGTGATTGTCAATATTTGGGCTCGAACCAACCTCGGAAATCAGTTACACCTCATACACACTAGTGGAACTGGGCGCACCCTTGCAGCTAAATCGACAATGACCATGCGCAGAGAGCTGTTTTCAAACGGTTAGGGGAAGGATAATTAGCTCTCTCATTCATAAGATTTGAACTTCCTCGCAATGTGGCCTATCCTTAGAAAAAATTTTCCTCTGCAAGCTGCAAAAGCGTAAGCCTACGCAGCATTGCTAGGGAACGAGCTGGGGCAAGAAACCTGAGAGTGGCTTGATTTGGCAACCAGGTGAAACGTTGGAATACTGTGAGAAAGTTTTAGGAGGGCATTTCAAACCGGTGGATCCGTGGCGGTTCTTACATGGACCCGTGAGACTATACACAAAGAACATCAGTTGTGTATAATCTCACCGATCCATGTAGGAAGAGGTAAAAATAACATTTTTGATTTGGTTGAATGATTACTGAGATATTTGATACTGAAGGCGAGACCTTTATCAGGCAACTTGTAACCCTGGCTGGCTGCTCGTTCACGTAAGTGCACATAGGTCTGTTGCTGGGGAATGCCCACCTTGGTGCATGCATGCCAGTCTAGTCCTGTGCTTGCGAACATGCCTTACCCACCACCCCTGCTTGAAGATCTTGGAGTTGAAGCTGCGATGTGAAAACTCTCTCGTGGCGAAGCTGATGTCTGGTCTCCAAGCTAAGGAATGCACTAGTTCCATACTGTTCTTTCTCAACACATTGTCCCCTGAAGTACTGTAGGTGCGACCTGGGAGAAAAATTGTAGTCGTGAGTGCACACTACCACAGCAAGATAAACACATTGAGCAAGATTGAACAGGCATGCTTCGAGGACCCAGCATCAAATGAAGTTTCAATAACGAAAATGCCAGTTCTTTGAGTAGGTAACTTTCATTTAGATGCAATATTTTATTGTCAAAAGCAACATATCATCATGTGATCGAGATGATGACGCAACACCGAATCGAAGAAGACTCATTTTCCAGGCTGACGCACTGGTCCTTTGCTGGGCCAGATATGGCAAAGGATGCTTTCATTTTTCCCACCCTTTTGGATCACGTTCTTGTTACCTTCCACTTTATTAGTGGTATAAAAATGGTCGGTGCCACGAAAGTACCTAAAAGAGTCGTGGAAACTGATGCTCGCAACGGGCAAGTAGAGCACAACAAGCCCTGACACAGTACCTCAGGAAAGCCACGTCCGCTCCGCAATAAGCTGTTGATGGACAGAAGAAGGCAATGCCCTCGCGCGCATAGCCAAGCTTCGCAATCGCATTGGCAGCCTCTTGCTCGTTCTGAGTGTAGAAATGATCTTCCTTTTGGCCAGGTTTGTAGAGACGAATAACAGGTTGCAGGCCTTGTTGAGCTGCGCTGGCGACCAAGCCAGGGGAGCCTTCGGAAGTGTAACCCAATTTAGTGACCGCATTGTTGGCTTCGTCAAAGTTGGTAGTGTAGAAGTGGTTGTCAGTGGCTCGGTTATACAAGCGATACAGGGGCACTGAAGAGAAAACACGACGACTATGTCAGTCTGCGACCTTCGGGTCAACATGTAATTCGTTCGGGTAGGCATTGCATTACAGGAGGGAACAGCCAGTGGGGACTTTGCGCCTTACCTGGAACCTAGAGGAGCGACAGTCTTTCGACCTGGTCTGAGCTAACTATGCAACATTATCCCAATGGGCAATCCCAGATGTCCTCTTCAGGCCAGACGAGCCTGCATTAACTTACCCAAATTTCGAACGGTGCAAGTCTTGACGTCTATTTTCTGTTTGCTCTCGACGATCCAGCTGAATTTGATCTTGTCAAAATTGTGGCCCCGTCTTTGACAAGTAACGACGAAGCTCTCGACCAAGTCTTGGATGTATTCTTTTCGATCATTGTCGTCGTCCATAAATATCAAATCTGTAATGCAATTCTTGACGAGAGGAAGAGCACGATTCAGATCTTTGGCGCATTGCATCAGTTGCGGGTTCTGCAAGACTTCTAGGCAAAGATTTTCGACGGACTGCTTGACTCTGGGGTTCACTGAATCCTCTTTTTGTTTTTCCTTTCTCACAGCATCTTCGCGATCACTGAAACAAAAATATTTTTGAAACCGATTACTCAGACCTTTTTTTTGATTTACCAGTCAGATGTCTTGGTTCTCCCTTCAGGAACGATCCAACTGTCACCAAACGCCCAGGAGAATTTGGCATCGAGCACTTGCTTCACTCCTTTGGCGTCGATCGAATCGTCGTCAGGATTACCGTTCCATCGTCCCAGCAACCCGTGCAAGTTGTCCTTCAATTCAGGATGGCGCGGTGTGTCTATGGAAATGTCGGAATACATCTTGCCAGAGCCGACGTTCTTTGTGGTGTAGACGATGCGAAGACCGAAGCTGGTGGTCAGGATCACTTGAGACTTGGTAGAATCACCGTAGACGATGCTGACAAAGCGTTCGCGAAATTCGTCGAGTTCAGAGAATCGGTACGGAATATTTTGTCTCTTGTCGTTCACCTAAAACGATAGATGGCATGCATTGAAGACCCCGCATTTGTGTTATCGCTCAAACTAATGGCCAAATCGCACAGGGACCATAAAACATCCAGCAGCATGACTCACCGTCAATATATACCCGTTGGTACCATTCGGCACCTTCAGCTTGATGTGTAATGCCCAGTCGGGAATGATAATTTCAGAAATGTCCAAGATGGCCATGGGACCTTGTTGCCAGGGCTTGTTCGATTGAAGGATCTCAAATTCGGGCAGAGTGGGGTTCTGCTTGATTGATTTCAGGACATAGTACGTCATCAAGCCTTGGTAGCCGAACTTGACTCCATCGCAGGTCCAGCAGTGAGGGTCACCCCAGCATCCCTGGTTACAGCATTCTGTAAAAGCAATGGCGAATGATTAGTGAGCGGGGAGACGGATGGAGCTTAGATTCGATACTGATCACTCACTCAGTTTGCAAATACACTCTCGCCTCCCATCTTTTCGAGGCTCGCTACACGCAGCACCGACCAGTTCGCCGCCATACTTCTTCTTGCAGTAGCTGTTGCAAGTGGAGATATCAGCACCTCTCGCGCACAGTCCTGTGGTTCGTTCCAGTTCACCCACATCGCACGTGTCTTCCGTTGGACCCATTGTTAGAGCATCTGAAAAAAGTTTCCAATAAGATCTGAAATGAATATTCGAACTGGTTATGGTCATTACTCGAGCCGGTAAAGGCAACCAAAGCAAGAAGTGCAATAGACAGAAGCATTCTTATCAGAGCCCAGTAATGATTCGAGTCCAATCGAAGCCCCCTTCGCTTATCAGACCTGATTAGCCGAAGGCTGTAGTGATCTTCTTACGACTGGCATCCAGTTTTATACTTTTTTAATGTTTACTCACGCTATTCAGTGCCCGCACCTGTTCAAGCAGCGATAGACTTGAAGTATTTTAGGCGGAAATCATTAAAGACGCATTCATACTGATGAGTGCAGAAGTGAAAAGAGTTTTATTTGAATGGTAGGAAAATTCATGTGTGACCAGGTGTTGCAATTGATTAACAGTAAAAAGCGCGCATGGTAAATCTTGGTGGAATGGTAGCTGTTTTCAGCATGCACGGTTTATCGGCAGCGTTTTGATTTCTTCCGCCAAAGACACCCACTTAAGAATATGACGTAACAAAGTTCTTTTTTAGATTCTCATTTTTCAGGTAGTGTGCGAACTCGAGTCACTTTGTTCTTCTTGTGCTATGAACACTGTTCGTTTTACTAGGGGATATCTTCATTCCCGAACATGTCGCTCGACAAGTAATTGCTTACACAATAGTTATAGGCTTCGTAGCATAGCGGTGGGACAACGTGATATCTCGCGTCATGCAAGATCCATGTATCTATGAAGCGTACGATCAAGAGGACTCGACGAGTGTATCTGACTGAAAACTTATTTTTTCATTAAAATGTTTGTGAGTTGGGTTCCATGCCGCCCTACATGCCACTCAAAATTACGGGTTTGCATACTGAAAATCAAGTGAACTTTGTGGCCTCGAACTTGTCTCTGACAAGGGTGGTTCCCCACGGGACTTCCAACCATTTGGCCAATGAATGGTTAGCAGTCAGGTTATGATAAGTGGGGCCGTGAGGTGACCAGCTTCCCTCTGTGTGTCTCCACTAGGAGCACCTCCACACAAGTGCATCCTGCGCCAGCACCAGCATCTCAGGATGATACTGGGCGGGAGGTGAGGGACTTTCCCGACTAATGTTCGAGGACCAGTTTCCTGACTCTTTATTCTTTGGGCGTCCACCACGCCATGGTACTGGGTGAATCGCCCAGAGCCAGGTGTGCGAGGCCAGCGACACCCTTACCAAACTGCCGTCGAAGACCAGTCCCCACTCAGAACGGGCTTCCTAAACTGCCGTCCTCAGCAGGAACAGAACTGCGGCCTCCCGGTCAGGGTTGCTGGCCCAAGCAATGAGCGCCAACGCCAACAGTCTATTTATGAGTCGGGCAAAAAGCCAAGCAAGAATACGCACTTGTAAAGCAGCTCTAGAGCTTTTTTGCGTGCTCATGTCATCGAGTGGTCACTTTTTCAGGCTCACAGGTTTTAGTTTTTTCGATGCTGGACGCACTTTGGTTTGAACTTTTGCTCGTTTCGTTTGTTTGAAGGGGGCGTAAGAAGTATCGGCGGATTCTGAAATACTCCCGAACGTGGCCGACGAGTGCAATGTGCTGCCACTGACGTCATCGGTGGTGCTCTTTTCTGACGATCGAGCTCTGTTCACTTTGGCCATGGCGCCTTTCAATTTGTTTTGATATCGTCGACGGAGGAGCACGACGACCAGAATCAGAACAATGCACATGGCGGCCAATGTAGCTCCGGCACCGATCATCGCCCATTTCAGCTGAATCGAAAATTCTCCAACCACGGTTTGACTGTCTATTTTTAGTTTGACCGTCGGGTTGTTGGTCGTAGTTTCCCAAAATTCTGTAGTTTCAAAAAATGTTGTTTCAGTTTCGCAAACGAGACTATTGATTAGACTGGACTCGGTGGGGCGGCAAAAGTAATCAAGGATCGAAACGGTCGATTCCGCTGCTTCGATAATGGCCAGAGCGCAAGTTCGATTTTGATGTTCATTTATGCCCGTCATTGATTTCCAAGGTGGTGATTGACCGAAGAACATTTCTTTTAATGTGCGATTTTCTGATTTCGAACGCCATTTCTCCGCGTCGTGCCAAAGGCTTTCGTCCAACATTTCTGAGTCGTCGATTGGATCGTCGCGGATCAAATCGATCCAAAATACTAGGCGCTCCGCGTTTTCATTCCTCAATCGCCATTCAGCGACCGCTTGTTGCAGATTCATTTGAGTAGCTAATTCGATTCGAGGTAGTCGCCCCGGGATGGAGCTGCGACTAAGATTGGCGCATTCTTCGATGGCATCGTGGAGACTCAAGTTGGAAATGGATGAATTCGTGGCAATCAACAAGCACTGATCGCCATAAGGGTATAGGTCCGGTTCATTCAGACACTCGGCGCTAATCGTCGTCGAATCAGTTGAAAGGACGCATATCACGCGCGAAATGGCAACGAGAATCAGAGAAACGATCATCTTGCGCAGGGCCAGGTAACAGAATAAGAGTCCCGTTGTGATTTTGTTTAGAATTCTGGCAGTGTGCAGTACCCTGCTTCGCTCAGCTTGCTCCACATGCACGAAAGAAGAGGCGAACTGCCCCCAAAACTGAAGCCTGACAGGCCAATCAGACGCTTGCAAGCTGTGAGGGGGGGGGGGGGGGTAAAGCAGTTACAGTACATATGATCAGAATTGGGGATTGGAGGTTTGGCAGGCTGACCGACTTCTCTGCTGCCTCTTCCCCGGGAGAAAAATGTCCTCACATTTTGCAAAACTCCTATGAGAGTGGAGGATGGTTACATCGAAATAAAGTGCATCAAAAGTGGGCAGCAAGATTTTTTCATTTCCAGTCCGGCACGAAGCAAAAAATAAAATGCTGCCTACAATATTAGCAAGCAAACCAGCCCACCAAAAATTCTTCTCAAAAACACTAACTTTACCCTTCTCTATCTCAGTTTCTCCTCGGCTAAAAAAGAAATTTGTTTGGTTTTTCGATTATGACATGGAGAACAAGCAAGCCAAGTTTCAGCAAATTTTGCCCACGCATTTTTTAGATCTCCTATGCAAGTTTCGGTGTTTCGGATAATAGAGTACGATGATGACGGACGACGGGACATCAGGCAGGCGCTATAGCAGAGATTTACAGAAACAAGTGTTTTCGACTGGCGGCACCTGAAAACTGCATTATTGCTACGCTCGGGCTGCCACGTGGCCTTCATCCGCAGGTTCTTCTGTTTCAGACGTATTTCTCCCCAAACTTCCAATAGTAATGTCTAACCCAATAATTTTAGCTTTAATTCTGCCTTTTCTAATTAATTTACCACTAACACTGAGTCAAGAATTATTGAATCCGGCGGTGTACATGACTGCTTTCACAATCATGTGCAATGAAAAGAATGATAAAATCGAAAAAACAGAAAATTTTCGCAACAGATCGTGTTATTTTCGAGTTAAGGGAGCCTCCGAAAAAGCTAGATACAAGGTCGGTGATAAGAACTATTTCAATGTATCGATGGCCCGCGACATATGCACTCAATATGGGGCAACTCTGCCTATTATAGAAGATGCGAACGAAGATGAATTCGTGTCACGTTTCCAAAATCATTTACCTGTTGCTCTTGGATTACAGCAGGTGAGTATTTACATACTGTAGAATGAAGTAGACATAACTTCCCTCAAACGCTGTATCTAGAATTTATAAGCTTTATCGGCCGACAGGGTTGGAAGATTTTTTGATCTCCAACACCAAGTATGATACCTACTTTCTGAGTGGTCATTGTCATTACTCATACAAAGACACCAGATCAGGTCGAGTTGAACCCGATCCAAAAGTTCCTGGTCCGAGCAGCTGACGCTCCTTGAGATAAAAACCTTGCACAAATCCTTAGAACATGCGAGTGACTTTGCTGTAAAGGTGACTGTATGAAAATATTTCGATGAAGACATCTCATTATACTGTACGCACCCGAGTTTTCATCATTTGTTATTCCCTAGTTATCCTTAGTAAATACAATAGCATTCCTTCATATTTCCCACAATTGTGCTCAAATAATTTTTTTTTAAACCTCAGTAGATCTAATAGCGACTAGGGTCTGTCCGTCTTGCAAGATTTAACCAATCCAAATAATAGGCGTGGCAACCCTCATGACTTTTGGAGTCAGGGACAGGCCACTGGTTGAGTAAAGAAACACCTGAATATATATTAACTCCAAGCTAGAGTTGCAGTCAGTTTTTACAGAAGATACTGCTTACAAAGTCATATTGTGCTGGACACTAGCTCCTGTCAGAACCTTCGCTACTGATGGACGAATGTGAGGGTACCTGTGACTTTTGAACACACTAAACTATTTTGCAATGCTTACATGGATGGTGGTCAGGGGGATTACTATTGGTGCAGACTTGGTGGTTTGGGCGCAGAGTAAATACCGAGCATGCGTGCATGCATGAATGAAGCTAATTCTGCAAATCCTGGAGTTGAACAGACACGAAAAGGTTTCTGTAAATGCTAGTTGTAGTAACTTGCAAAATTGCTATACAGCATTTTCTTACCCGTTTGACCCGATCGTTAAAAAACGCGACTACCCGACCCGAAAGTACCTGACCCGATCCGGGGTCTACTCATACATACATATGTATATACAGTAGTCTGGTGCAAACTCGTTCCTCGGAATGCTTCTTCGACCCTCACTTTTTTGGGCAGTTTTTCTCGACATTTTTAGCGAGAATGAGGGCTCAGTCAGTGATGAACTTGTGAAAAAACTTTGCTCTCTCGATTGGATGTCTCTGTTTTCTATTTATACCTTTACTTAATTTTTTCCAATATAAAATTGTCACTGACATCAAATCACCAAGAATTTCGAGAAAACTCGCTCAAAAGCGTGCACCCGCACCTGCCGTGGAAGGGGGCGACTGACTATGATCAGGCCTATATCCAACCAGCGATCTCTACTTGTTGATTTCTTACCTCTACTTTATTTTTTAATTTTTGTAGATTTGGCCCCGTGCCTCCCCTTGATCAGGGACTTCCAACACGTTTTGCCTATAGCCAACCAGCAGTCTTTATATGATAAGTGAGGCCGTGAGGTGACCAGATCTCATGGCAGCTTCCCTGTGTGTCCCACACGAGGACATCCTGTGCCAGCACCACTATCCCTGGATGATACTGGGCGGGAAGGGAGGGGCTGGTGTTCGTGAACCAGTTTCCTGATTCTCTACTCGTTATGCGTCCGCCACATGACGGTACCGGGTGAGTCGCCCAGAGCCAGGTGTGCAAGGCCAGAGACGGGCTTACTACATTGCCGTCCTCAGTCGGAACAGAACTGCGGCCTCCCAGTCAGGGTTGCTGGCCCAAGCAATGCGGGGGCAACACCTCAACCAACTGAGCCACCGTGGCTATTTTACCTCTACTTTATGATAAAATCCGATTTCCACAGGCGAGGGACCATCCAGTAGCTTACACTCATGCCAGCCCGTTTCTAGCATGAAAGGGGGGGGGGGGGGAAAATAGAAAAACGTCCAGTAATCTTCAGCGAAACTTTTGATGACAAATCACTAGATGCATTTGCACAAATTTGTTGACACTTTTCATCAAGTTCTCTCATTGAGTTTGTGCCTCTGATATGTCAATAAAATTTTTAGCAAATTTTTACCAAAATCATCCAGAAGACATAATTCAGTTGAAAAGAACCATCAAACACACGAGGCACGCTTGGAGGGGCCATTTCTTGGGGCAATTCAAACCACCAACACCAATAAAACCTCCTTTGCCATGCTTTTACTTGCACAACTTCAGGTGCTGATTCGTTCTCAGGTTTACCATTAGAGTGCCTTCCCGCGAAGCTCAGTTTCTCAATCACTAAAGTCAATCCAAAGTTAACCTGAACTTGATTTGCGCTGTCGAACTATACTATGTTGGCAGGCTTGACTCGAATTAAAAATGCTGAGATTTCACATTTTCATGGAACTATAGGCTGCAATGGGAAGAGGATGGGTCTTCAATGGGGCTGACCAAAAGTCCAGATGGGTTGATTACGTTCAAGTTAAAACATCTTTCGTTTTGCTTTTTTGCTAGAAACGTGTCAGTGGCGGCTACGAGTACGAATGGGACGACAAGAAAAAACTTACGTTTTTCCCATTGTGGCCCGACAGATTCCAGCCCGCTATCTACACAGCCATTTATCGAAAACCGCTTAAGCCAGGATGGAAAAACGCGCAGAATGAAAGCTCTGATTTGCACGGCGTGGTTAAAGTCGTCTGTAAGCAGGCCTACCCGTCTCAGTCAAATCCACCGTCCAAACCAGCCGCAAGCAACTGTAATCGCGATCGAAGTCAAGCTTTTACTCAAACTGCGATCTTCCAAAATCGTATTTGCTATTTTGTGGTCAAGGATGCCACAAATATGACTAATGCGCTCGCTATTTCCACCTTTTCATTCAATTACTGGACCGCATCGAAGATTTGTGAAAAAGAAAATGCAACTTTGCCAATAATCCTCAGTGAGGACGAACACGAGTTTATCAGAATGGTGTTCAATTCAACGGCATTTACAGCCGCTGGTCCCATCAGGGAACCAGTGCCCAGCGAATTTCTAGCGCTCGGAATAAAACAGGTGCACATTTTACTATTATTACTCAGGATCAGATTGCTGCCAGAATCCTCTGCTGCCACCCTGACGTGACGCTGATTTCTTGGTTGTTGGTTGCTACATGAAGGTATCGATGAACTCCATACCATCTGGCCAGAAGGCATGAGGAAGTCATCGTCATGAAGGAAGGAGTGGGTTCATGCGGCTAGCTGAGAAATTGATCTTGCTCAGTAAAAGTTTGTTTTATAGGCAAAAAATGTCGACTTTTACGAGTGGGTGGATGGGAACCAATTGAAATATGAGCCAAGCCAGTGGGAAAACAAATCCACTTACGCGTTTTTCACTGTTATGAAGCTAACTGGCCCTCCATTATGGATTAATGTGGCTGATTACGAGTTCCAAATGCCTGTTGGAGTTCTGTGCAGACATGCCTATGATCCCACGAAGGATGTGAAAGGGCCCTCCTCTTCTTTCCCGCCTCCGCCTCCGCCTCCGCCTTCGCCCCCTCCTCCGCCTCCTCCTCCTCCTCCGCCTCCTCCGCCTCCTCCGCCATCCCTTCCTCCACGCCAGCCACCGACAGGAGGCAAAAGCTACTGTCTTCCCCAGAACAAAGTTCCCTATACAAAAACGGTTGCATTCAAGGACCAGTTATGTTACTTCATTGTGCCTGGGCTGACCAACCAAGCTAATGTGAACAACTTCGGGACTTATTTGTTTGATCAAGATGTGGCTCGGAGCACGTGCAGACAGCATGGTGGCACTTTGCCAACCATCTGGCGAGAGGACGAAGCCAAGCTAATCTTGACTAGTTTCCAGAGGAGTGATTACGATCCAGAGGGGAAATGTGGAGAATTTCAAGGCGTGGCTCTCGGCTTGACCATCGAGGTCGCCTTTAGCGGAAACCAACACGTATGTACACGCTATTTGTCTTTGCGGATGCTGCCAATTGTTTACTTTTACCTCTTCTTTGCATTTCGCCCGAATTCTCTCTCCCCACTAAAGAATGTGCTTTAGGGATGCGAAAATTGTATCATGAACTGGGCCACCGACCGCCCAGATCATGTAATCCTTGACTGATTACCACCTTAAGACTAACTGATTATTGACCCGACTCGCAAAAAGTAACCCCTCACTGACTAATCACTCGTCTGATACAGATCATAAACCAGTGACTGATCGTTGTTGTACATTCAACTTTTTTCAGACAATACTAAACAAAGTTTGGGACGATGGCACTAAAGTTTTTTATGAACCAAGTCGCCTGGTCATACCCCAACTCCAGTTACCAAATGCTCGCTTTGACTTTGCTTTTATGCGTCATGGTCAGGGGGGAATCGAGTGGATTGCAGGCGCAGCATTCGATTCTATACCAAAGCCTGTTGCTGTCCTTTGCCAACAAGTTATCGAGCAAAGAGAGCACCCTGAAGCAAATAATTCTATATCAGCTCGCTATACTTTTCTATGCGTGATCATCAGTGCGATTGTGGTTATGACGCAAAAATTACTGCACCGGTAATTTGCTACATAATGTAGGATATTGAGAGATTCGACATGTTAATTACTGTTGTGATTTTGTCTTGTCTAGGTAAACCACTGTAATCTTATAAAAGCTTTATCTTCAGTCAATGTACTGTATGCGACAAAAGCCTTGTGTTAAAAAATGAGGAGCAGCAGAAGATCTTGATTTTATTAGTGTTCTGGAAGGCAATGCACACAACTTCACTTTGTCTCGTCCCACTGCGCAGTTTTAGGTCTTGCATTTGCCTGTAATATTTCGAGTAAATTTGCGTACAGTAATTGATCATGGAGGGTTTGAAACTGAATATGCGCTGTATCTATCTAGCCTGGCCAGCTGTATCTATCCAGCCAGAATATGCACTGTATACTCATCTATCCAGCCAGGCTACGAAACAGAACTTACCCTACGCCTTCCCTCGCGTCCGCAGCTCTCATGTCATACAGCCCGTTAACGGCCATCAAAAGCCCCACTCTACGTAGCCTTTTCAAGTTTACTAAGGCAGATCAGAGCGAGAGGCGCTAGACCCTGAGGTTGCTCTTCGTATGATCCACTGCCACACAGATGATGATGTCAATGAGTCAATCTCCTCGTAATCGTTGTCGTGAAGTAATCAGGTCTGGTAAACTGGTCCGGTTGATAGGTTGCTTTTTTGCGCTGCTGCACCACGGTTAGGTGCACTGGTGCGCCGAGATCCTTAAAAACATTAGCTGCGTCAGCTGCATCGGCCAGATTGCTGCAGAGCATAAACTATGCCGCCTAGCCTCGTACTGCCCGTAGCTCCACTCAACCGTGAACTTGCTTAAAGGAATATTCTCAAAAGGATGCGGCCTCGCTATCAATGCTGAAAAAGTACGCCTCAATCCGACATGGACACATTTATTTTTGCGGCCTCATTTCTGCTGGTCACATTCACGACATCGAGCCAGTTCTCTATTTTCCAATCCTCCAAAAAATCAAGATGCGAACATCCTATACCAAGTCATATCGAAAAGAGTGAACTTTCTGAGAACTACAAAATTCCTGTCTGGCCGACCCACAGCTTGGGTCGCTTTCCCCAATCCGATCCAGCCCAGATCGGTTCGGCAGGCTGAATTGGTGCCAATTCCACTCCCGGTGGTGCCTTGCCGCTGCACCACCGCGGCCGCTGTCACAGTTATGTAACCCTGTACAGTAGACCACTGCAAGTCAGGCAGGCGTGAATCCTCGCAATCAACAGAAAGAAACAAGTCAACAAGTGCAAGAGCTCCAGGCTTGCGTGCGTGTGGTATATTTTTCTATCAACTATGCTCACAAACGATCATAATATTTGCAGAAAATAACCACCGGAACTGCTTGCTTGCAGTCTCCGATATATCATAATATTGTAGCACAGGAGAGCAAATGATGGGGGGGGGGGGGGGCAATAAATACAGTTATCATGTATCACGATCAAAGTTTCCATAAATAACGTTGTCACCTCAGCATGCAGTCAGGGATCAATACTCTCCCCTGGCTGGAAGACCGAACCACTACAGTTGATGTTTCCGCGGCAGATGCAGTACACTCCACTGGTCGTAGTCGAAAGGCTTGCCTTCATGCAGCCAGGCGAAGTACGCCTTGCCCCTTAAAAAGGCCTTGTGTGCCTTGCGCCTTGTGTACTGTACAGTAGGTTTCTCCAAATAAATCCTTTTTTTATGACATGAAGGCTTCAATTTCAAATATACTCTGTATTTATATGTAAATACAACGTCAAGCCCCAAAAACCAATCTTTTCAGACAATTACGGGGAAACTTGAGACAATAGCAGCCAACTGGTGTACGAGTCGAGTCAACTGATCAACAGGGCCAACCAGGCAGTGTTCGATTCAATTACGCCATTCTGCGCTCTGGTCAGGAAAAAGTTGCGTGGCTTGCAGCGAGAGCATCCGCCCCCCGCAACTAACAGTAAGCCCGCCGCTGTTCTATGCCAGTATGTTATCAGCCAAAGAGGAGAAAATTCTGAATTGATCAAATTCACTTGTTTTGGGTTGGTTTTTAGCATAATCGTTGCTTACACACAATATGCAGCAGTTTCAACGATTTCTAGCAAGGAGTTTCTATAATCAAGCAAATTTTGCAAATTATGTGGGGCTAGGTGAGGTTTGACAAATACAAATACAGGGAAATGAGGGCAAACTGCCAACGATTACTTCTTTTTGGTTGTAGCATCACGTGTAATCGGGCCAGCTATTCAATAAACAAGGATGCGGATTGAAAACATCCTCGAACCTGAGCCACAATTTCCTTTTCACCCCAAAGCAAATACCAAAAGATATAAATAAACCAAATTCCTAAAAGTAGCTCCACATACATGACACAATACAATCGCACACACAACACGGAACACCAGCCTCCCTTTTCCTACACGATTAGCCTAGGTACGAACTTGAAATCTTCCAGCCTTCGATAAATATTTGACCCCTTTGAATGGTTTATACTTCTCGCCATACATGTCCAGTCGGCTGACCTTCAGTCCGGACAGAACCAACTGATTGATGTGGAAGCGAACGTTTATGGTTGGATTGCTGTCCACACTGCTCGACGATGAGCTGGTGCCCGAGCCTGCACTATTTTGTGTCGTCATCTGAAAATAGATGAGCCACAATAACCGGCGGTGGTCACTGGACCAACATACAAAGCAGCAAAGCATTTTATCTCCACAACATTCAATCCCGAAATCTGACCCGTTTTTCATCTGGATCGGGTTCGGAAAGGCCAGCCTGGACGAACGCTAATGCTCATACATTGGAGAATAAACATCCCACTCTTATTGCATCTCCACCCAACTCAGCGGGACGACCCTCTTCCGTCGAGAAGCTAACGAGAAATCCTCCGATGTCCCCTTCTCGCCCCTATCGTTATGGGATGCTGTGCTGGCACAAAATGCCCTTACATGAAAACTGCCATGTCAAGTGCGTCAGTCACCTACGATAGGTCTCACTTACGCATCATATGCGTAAAGCCTGTCATGCCTGCCCAGCGAGGACACCTGGCCCCACCAGCAAAAACTGGTGCTTTTTTCAAAAATAACAAAATCTTACCGTTCCCCTAATATTAGGTGGTTTGCCCATTTCGATCTTTCCGACATCCCATAATAGGATTTTTGTGACCGGATCGAACGTATATCGTCCTTGCGATGGCATCAGATTACAATTAAGAACAATACGCGGCATCTGAATTTCAACGGCCACGTCTTCCAGCTGAAACAAATTAGAAACAAATGAAAATCAACTGGACCCTTAATAACCGCCAGAATCCTTGGAAACGGATATATGCACATTTTTCCCGCCGTTTTTAAATTTGAATTTTTTTTAAAAAATATACTTTCACTGCATTTAAGAAAACAGCCTTCCGTTTATAAGAGACAAGTCATCTGCCATCATCATCGATTGGCGTAAAAGGTGCACTAGTGTAAGGGGAATGAACGGACTACGTAGTTCTGTTGACAACTTCTCTTGGCAACCCTTGTCCTGCGGCCTTTCGGCTACAGAAACCGGCTACCTTTCGGCTACTTCAAGCACTAACTGGCCAGACCAGCACTCAATTCCTGCTGCACGCCCCCCCCCCGGCTTGGCCAGCTAAAAGTTCTCAAAAACCCTGGCGCATATGGCTACTCCGCGCCCTTCATCTCCCAGGGCCTTATGAGAAAGATACCTCTAATAAGCCTAATATAAAAGTGTATTTTGTGCTTTAACCTCCAAAGATAAAAGGGGTTTTCAAGGATTTTTAAATTATCACAGCTTTTCATAAATAATGTCTTCGTTAAAAGAAGGAAAATAAAAAAGGCGGAGAAGTTTTCGTCACACCCATCGTCTGGCCCAGACGTCGCCCACACACACAGACTTCCTCGGCACCCCGAAAGAAACTACTTACGATTTTTCCCATACTCTGCTTGGGGCCGACAGTGACGTCCAGTCGGCCGCCCTGGCCTTCGCGGAATGTAATCGAATGTTTGACATAAATGGGAATGGCCACCAGACTTTGCGCCCCGATGTGGTATGTCATCAGACGAAAATTGCCATCGGGTGGAACAAATGACAAAACACGTTCGTTCTGAAACCAAAATTCAGTTCTTTTTTCAAATAGAACAAACACAAGAAACGCGAAAAAATCTTACCTCCCATCTTTTGAAACGAACGCACGGATGGAAACTCACGTCATCCAGTAATCGTGGATTCATAAATGTCAAAGTCAAATCGGGCATGCCCGTCAATTTGATACAACAATCCACCTGAAACGATCCATGCAAGAGTTCGACACCCAAACATTCCATCATTTTTTGTCTACTTTAGGGGAATTATATTTTAAAAATTGTTTCATCCAAATGAGGTCATTTATACAAGTGCTGAGCTGCGAAGCGAAACTCAGTTTTACAATGTTACTGCATGTGAAAGTGGGGCAAAAAAGCACATCACGATGAGCCCTCCACTGTGTGATTCTCTATTTCGATCAAGTACTTACATATCCGGTAATCTCAGCTGAGACAGTGCTTCCAGATTTATCGATAATGGCATCGATTTCTTCAATCACATCGAAATATGCCTCGTTTGTCGTATATTTGACTCCGCTACGTCGCCATGGAATGTTGGATAATTGACCAGTTGGAAGAGTCTCGCTCAGACTGAAATAAGTCGTTCATTTTACTGATTTTCTTAAGATAGCCATGACATTCCAGGCTGCTACAGGATTCCTGTACGGGTGAAATCCAGATGCGGATGTGATTTGCGTAAAAACAAGTTTAAAAATTTTTTAAAAGTAATGAATTTTTGCCATTCTCACAGGTCACAAACAAGAGATAAGGAAACTGCGAGTTGAATTCGTTTTTTGCAACCAATGATCTTCAAAGTAGGAGCCCAGCTCTGACCGACTTATCGGTTGAGAAATGTCATCTTCAGATACTTGCGTTGCCTGTTAGAGGTGAACATTGTGCGGCAGGCCCTTCACGTCTTTTTAGACGACTAGCCACATAACGCATGATTGCGACTTGTCTGTTCCCACCTCACGGCGGGTTTCCTGGCCAATAATCCGACTTGACTGACATATTGCAGTACGAAAACTGCCTGCACCACCCTTCTGAATTTTCCTGAAGACCTGAACTTGAGAGCCCCCGTCCCATGAAATCTCTCGTTTATTGACCCCTGAGGGATGAAGGGTGAGTCACCCACCGCCATGTGTGCAAGGCGCAGAGAGAACTTCACCATGTTCTCAGACCGCCAGAGTTGAACTCAGGGCCAAGCAGTTTCCAGCTCTGCCAAGCAAACTATAACACAACCTTTGACCGTAACATCGCCGAGACGGTTATCAGCGATGCGTCCGACTACCAAACGAAAGTTTGGCAGTCAGCACTACTGTTCAAATTCCTCTCTTGCTGCAAACTGCTTGCTACTGTATTTTGCCATGAATTCATCGAATTACTGGTAAGCAGAGTCTCCCCCCCACAATGACATGACTCATCGCTTTCACTAGGCTCATCCTCATGCTCGATGCGCTTATGCCTGAAAGCCTCGTCAGTTCACACTATAACTCCTTACTCCCAGGCGGCCATCATAGTCAATTCTACCTGCAGGTCGCCGTTGACCAAAGCATAGCCCGTGGCACTGAATCTTTTTCAAATGCCTTCTACTATTCCATTCATGCCGATCGATAAGCATCTGATAGCAAGGTCAAAGACAAACCACACGGAGTTGCCTTGCTAGACACTAACGCAGCCACGACGCCCAGAGATCTGAGAAGTTCACCCACTTACTTGGTTTTCCCAGTCATCGTGTTGGCGATAGTTCTCAAAAGATTCGGCGGCTTGATCAATTCTTGTAAAATATTCGATTCCGTGGCCAATGGGAATCCATTGTCTAACATTTCGTCCAAAAGCTAGAAAAATAAAACACTTCAGCAAACTATTTTTTGAAAATGTGCACAAACAGCAACCTCATAGACAATCACGTAATGTTCTTTGATCGCGGCATCCGTGCATTCGTCGAAATAATCTTTTAACGTGTCCACAACGCGATGTAAAAATTCAATTACAAGCAAAGGTGGGACTAAAACAAGACAAATCTTAAAAATGTAGGTTGCACGTAGTTGGTTTGGAAAGAAATTCATGTTTTTGTCTGTTCTAGGAAAAAAATTTTACCTTCAAGGGTCACAACGGAAACGAAATACATTTGATTTCGATAAATACTTATCAAATAATGATGGGGGGTGGAAATAATCGGCGGGACATCGTCGGGTGTCGAAGCCTGAAACCAAAATTTTTAAAATTTTTAAATTTAAGATTGATTTCAATGATTGAAATTTTACTCGTTTCTGTGCTTCGAAGAAATAGTCACAAATCGAACGATGAATAACTGATTTCCAATGTTTCTCCAACAAAATATCCCTGAAGAAAAGTGTTTTGCATTTGTCCAAAAAATCGGCGAAAAGATCGCGGAAAAAATCTTCTCACCCCGATGCGTTTATAATGAATAGCGAATTGATCATTTTTACGATAAAAGTATTTTTTTTAGAAACGCAGAAAGACCAAACTTGATCCCAAATCAAAAATGTGTCGAGCTTCGAATAGAGAAGTTTTCGATTTTTAATTCTCTACTGTAAATCGTCCAGCAGGCGCACACGACTGTGCGCAAGTCACTGGCAGCCTATGACAAAAACTGCCCGCGCTAGATTTTCAATATGCTCAGCAAGTACGCTATTTTAATTTTACAGAACAAGATGAAGAATAGTACAATTTTCACAGAGTTTCCTTTATAATTAAACTCCATGCAAAGCACATTTTTGCCAGGGAGACCAATTTCAAAAAGCCTAAGCAATTTCATGTCTCCTTTTGCATCCGGGCAGTTTAGTCAAATTTCGCTTACGGGTCAAATACTTTTCTCGCTCCATCATTCAAGCACATGCACATTGAGATCTGATAAGATTGTCCAATAATTCGAACGAGCTCTGATTCCTCGCAGTGTAAAGTCGCCTCATCGCTGTGGGAGTGGCGGGAAATTTGAAATTTGCCACCGTTGATGTTGCATTCACGCATTTCTTCCCATGGGGAATAACACTAACCATTTTTTACCCAAAGAAACCCCATGCACAACTCATTTGTACGTGTACTCCCGAGAATGGCACATTTTCAATGGAGTGAACTCGACTTTGCTGACGCGTAGAGCATAACAGTATTCACTGATTCAATTCCACTATTACGCAACCGATCGTAATAAAATTTGAAATGCGCATCCAAAAAACCTCATACTCACTGCAGAACAAATAAACTTCTGCTGAAATTTCCTAATCATTGAGGAGTAAAGTCAATTAGAAAATAAAATACTTCCATTGTTGTTCCTGCAATGTTGCCGGGTTTTTCAACAGAAACTGCAGCGACCTGTGCAACTTTTGACGCTCTTTTATTTGAGCCTATCGCTATTCAAATTCGATGCGTGGTTGTCGAGAATATCGATGATTTCTTTGACGGAGACCACTGCATTTTATACACTTTACACTTCCCTGGTGATTAATGGATTTCTCGCACTTTACACTGACCCTGCTGTCTGTATTGAACGAGCTGTGGCCCGGGCTCCGGTGCTCCGATTGACTGCTCGTTCACGATTCTCTTGACCGCACAAATGCGAGTCTTGTTGCCCATGCCTGTCACTCTGTTGCCATCGCCAGATGTGTCTGGGCTGGCGAATTTAGGTTCTTTTCCCTCGCCTGCCGGCCTGTACCTGAATCCCCCTGGCTGCGATGTGACGACCTATTCGTGCTGCAGCTGCAAACTGGTCTCCCTATCTGGCCAACGTCACAGAGGAAGGAATAACCTCAACTTTCGGGGGGTTTAAGTTCGAGTTGCGGAAAATGCACCTGGGCCAGTACGTGGATGAAAACACTCTGATACATGATTTTATTGATTAAAACCACCAAACCTGTAGAGCCGGATGGTTTTTTACAACAAGTTGAAGTAGGAGACGACTTTTGGACCACGTTGTGCCCTGTAGACTGGGCACTACTGTACTTTACAACCGAGTGCACATTGCGCGAAAGCGAGACGTGCGGTACCTACTGTATGGTAATGCAATGACATATTACATACAGGCCCTCTTAGGAGGAATCTTCGCTTTCTCGTGGAACTCGTGTAAGCTGTGCATCTATTTTAGCCTTATTGTTAGTTGAATGATAGTCCGATAATGGAGCTCTCGAATGCTTTGTGCAAGGATGCACTAGCCTGGTGTCGAATGCGTCTGGTCCTAAGATGCCCACGCTGGCAAACAGTTTGACTGTCGATGGCGTAGGAAAAACCAAAGTCAGCACGGATCACCCTTTACGAGCCAGTGAATGTGGATCTTGTTGCCAACGCCAGATGTGTCTGGGCTGGCGAATTTAGGTTCTCTCCACACAGTAGCAACGACCATGTCTTAAACAGTCCTTGGGGCCATGCCCGAAATGCATCAGAGCGCATTATTTTCGTTGAATGAGCTATTTTATGATTGCATGGAAATACAGCAGGGAATCCCCAAAAGTTTGCACGACCTCCCTTTTGGCTGTACACTTAAGCTGCCTCAGAATGCAATCGCTAAAGGAAATTATATGTCTCAGCTCGATTTCCTAATTTGGCAAAGGTAAGTGTGCAAAGAAAATACTTCAGTCAGCCGACAGCACATGAGGGAAACTATATGCTTGTGGTAGGAGTTTGTTCCAGATAGCTAATAGTCATAATATATAGCTAATACCTTTTTGTCAGTTTTTCGTGACAGCTGTGAAAATTCTTTTGCGTGTTCCAGATCCGACTTTCACTTCTTTGTATGATAACCCTTGTCGTTGTTGTTGTTACAGGGCCAGAAGCGCGTTTGCAGCAGCTCTTCACCATCGAGTGAAAGCTTCAGCGAAAAAGAGCGCGAAACTAGGAAAAATATGATGATTTCGTCAGAGAAGCAGCATAAACCCGAAAGTAAATGCAGTATAGCAGATGCTCCAGTGTGTAAAAGACGCCTGATCTTGATCTAGACCCTCCAAAATCTAGACACTACTGTAAGCCGCATGGACATACAGCGTCTTCGCCTCACCCACCCTTCGCCACTCCAAGTGATGCAAGACCTGTAAAATATACTTTCAGGAAATCGATGGCATCGCACTGTTGTCGCTGAATCGCCAAGATATATTGAAAAACTTGGGGCTGAAACTGGGTCCAGCCTTAAAGCTGCATTGTTTCATTCATGCCTTGCAAGCCTTTGCAAAGAGATCAAGACTGTAAAATAACGTTAGCCGGTGTCAGAATTTTTTAAACAACCAATTCAAATACTCGTAAATTATTGTGGCATGTCCATTAATTTAGCGAAACCAGAACGGTTTCGCTAAATAGACGGTTTTGTTTTGAAGCCCTGTCACTCCTACTTCGGGGTTTTGCATGAATTTCTCATTTTTTTCTAGGCTTCTTTCTGTTAGTTCACCACCAGATTGGATTGTTAATTTAATATTATTATTTATGACTGATTAGGAGTTGAGAATTTTTTGTGCACCGCAGTATGCGACTGAATTTTCTGTAACTTTATGCATGCGAGTACAAAAACAAGTACCTGCCAGAAAGGTGTCTTTTGAAATATATAGCATTCGAAGAGATTGTTTCGACTGGCCTCCGGGAGGGCAGCGCATTTTAAAGCGAAATGTTGGATCAAAAAACAAAAATACTCACTTTGGCTAATGCTGAGCTCCTGATCACGGAAACTACAGCCTGCGGTTTACTTTTCGTGGCGTCGAAACTCGCGATAGTTCGAACAAAAATCGAAAAAGTCTGGTGCCATACCACTAAAACCAGGGCTATATGTGCATACCTCTATACACATTTACAGCATCATTTCAGCGGGGCGACCAATGGCAGAAGATGAACTTGACAGGGTTCCCACCAGCTTCATTAAACCAATTCAAAGGCGGAGGCTTTAAAACATTGGGAGCAGAGATCCTTTTTTTAATTAGAGGAGATTCTAAGCACATTCTTCGTTTTACTTTTGAAGACCATGGGCGAGCCCCAGGTGTAACGAGGAGGCAATCATCGGTATCGGCCAGAACCTACGACTGATTATGCAATCATCGGCTGATAAGCTCGAAACTGAAAATGTTTTAACTTTATATCCAAATTCTTTTAATCAAACTTTAAATTTTGGGGCAAGAAATATGAATTTCGATCACATAATTACTCTTCTATCATTCAATTTTTTAATTTCGCATGCCAAATTTTCTCAAAAAAGCATCGCAGATTTAAATCATTCGGGAAGCACGACATTAAAGGGCTCAAGACTAAAGTGCAACCTCCCAATCACGAATTCGTTCGCTCTTTCCGCGTAAGTCAGACGCAATATTAGACTGTATTTGTAGTACGACACTTGTAGATATAACCATGCGACAGTGCTAGGCCTAAGTACAGTGTCAAAATCCAACACGTTTAGGCAAAGTCTCAATTTTAAAAAGACGGAAATTCATAAATTAGCAAACCTCTTCTTTGCAATTAATTCCAAATTTAAATTTTGTTCACTAAAATTTTGAACGTAAAAGTTAAGCATGCGTAGGCACATCTTTGAGACTACAACCGATTTTGCAGCATACAACTCATTTTGAGAGGCCACACAAAGTAACACGCAGCACTGGACTAGAAAAACCGGGAAAGGATTTCTTGCACTATTATGGCGCTGATAACATGGTCCAAAGCAATGTGGTTCTTGTGATGGTGTTCATGCAACGAATTTACGTTGGTTCTGCCGCCACCACATAGCTGGCTGAATAGGCTACTAGCGTCAACTTAAGCATTCTCAGTTCCACTACTTGCATGTTAGGCATCTACTCTGTAGTTTCCTTTGCAACCGATATCAAGCAGGCCTCTTCCTTTCATTGTCGTCTGTCATTCTCTTCCTAGCGTGCAATTGGTTATGTAACCCGCACCTCTCCGTGCAAGTGGTTCCTTCTCCGCCTGTCCGAATATGTTCTAGGTTGCCGTATGTCCAAGGTTGCCGACTGTCCAGCCTTGCCGATCGTCCAGGGTTGCCGGCCGACTAATGTTTAAGGATTCGAGAGAGGTCAAACCCGCCCTAGGTTGCTGACTAATGGTCATCTACAGTATGCAAAATATGATGCGCAAATACATTTTCTGCTCTGAAAGTTTATCAGAAACTGTGCGCACTGTACCACATTGGATGTTACAAAGGCTCCGGGTTGCTTTTCTTTTGGAAATTTTCCAGAATCTGTTGCGGAAAGTGTTATCGAAAGATGAACACAATTCACGGAAATCTTAACATGCTTGTTTGCAAAAGTTGAATTGAGGCTAATCATTTTTATTTGTACCGTGCCCCCCCCCCCCCTTGGTGGGTGGGCAGGCTGGGTCCGAGGACGAACAACCATACAAAGGGCTGGCAGCTTCACCCAGCCCTCAACACATTTTTGCATCGTCTGCAATCAACGCTCTTCGCGATTCTTGCAGATTCCCAGATTCTTGCATATTCGAATGCGAGCTTCAGTCATGAATGGCTTTGGTGCCTTATTGCCGTAGGTTCAGCGTGCATGTATATTATAGATATTGCATAGAAAGCTAAGGGGTGCGTGCATCAATTTTGTATCAACTGTATCTATTTATTGAAGTGAAGAAATGGGTTTGACAGTAAAAAACGACATTTAGAATATATGTGGCTGGACTTGTGGGTACGCCGTTGTAGGTACGAATAAAAATTCCTTCAGCACAGTTCATACAGTTTGAATTTCGCGCCTATCGCGCTTCCTACCATTAGTCGGCAACATAGGACGGCTTTGACCTCTCCCGTACCCTTATACATTAGTCGGCAACCCTGGACGGTCGGCAACCTTAAACATAAAGCAACCCAGGATACTAAGTCCGCACGGCGCATGTGTTTCCAGCATGCGAATTACTTCCACATGCTCTGTCCTTTCTGGCACAAGATCTGCAGATCTAGCCAAAACCAGTCTGTCTCCTAACTGGTTCTAGGTCGGTGGCGCCCGACATGGTGCGGGCTCGAAGTCGTCAGTTCACATAAGTGATTTCGTCTAGTACGGCCGTGTACAAGTGTGTTCGGCTCCCTACGCCCTCTTTATATTCCTGCTGGTGTGTAAATAATCCATTAGCTTTGTATCGATCGGAAGGGGCTAGATTACCAAATACGCCAGCAGTCACATCTGATGATCGGCATGAAACGGCGGTTTGGCTTTTGAAGAATCGGCTCACAGCTCAAGCTTTTATCAAAGAACGTATCAAAGACAATTTGAATGAATTTTGCACTAAGAATGTTGAGGGCTGGTGAAGAACAGTTTGGTGCGCAGCAGACGGGATCCCCTATCTGCTGCGTGAGGGAAAAGGCCATCTGTTACCATGCTATCCACTATTGTGACCGTGCTGCTTTTTTCCATAAAGAGGAGAGAATGTAATGCGTTGATGGCATAAACCAGCAACAGAAAGTCTTTTACCTCGCGCCTGCGCACCAAACTGTTTCTCGCCGTTAGAATTGCGGAGAATGTAGATCTCGGGTTTCCGGTGGTCGAAGCAGCAGTCAGCTTCACAGTGAGCATGGAAATTGATTCTTCACCAACGTCACTCCTGCCTGATCAAATTGCGGTTCAGAGTTGCGAGGAAATGGAGGAAAGATATTTGAGCTCATAAAGCTAACCTCGGCCGCAGGTTTCCAGATTCCCCAAAGACCGCTTTTTGCGTATGGGGCGCCAAAATGACCTGGCGCCATCACATCGGCGCCAAAACGTCCGCACAACATCCCGCTTCAGCGTCTCTTTATTTAATAAACTATTTTGTAAGCCCCTTTCACAATTATCTGCGCACCCTCGCAGCGTCCATTGCCGTGTCCAGAATCCCTCACTTCATTCAGGTGATCGAACATTACCCGCCGCCTAATGCCACATTGCAAAGTGACTACTTCGAGCCTACTTTCACGAAACTGTTTGAGCTGGAAGAGCCCGTCGAAACCGCCTTCAAAGCGCGCCAATGGCTGATGGCGCTCAGTCATCCTCACCAACCGACGATGGCAGCGAGCAATGACGAGCTGGTGCGATGCAACGCTGTGCAGGACGCGTGCTCGTACTTTGTATTCGGCTACTGAGAATAAGAAGGGGTAAAATCGAAAGTTCGTTATTAAGTAGGTAATTGCATGCCAATGGAATAAATATATTCCTTTTTTAATGAAATAAACCATGGTTCGAAAATAAGATTCTGACCCGACCTATAAAATTACAAATAGCAATGATAATGAAATGCAGGGTCTGTAGCAGCCGATATCCCTGCGTCGGATCACATGATAGCATAAAATAAACAGGAAACGAAAGAATCGATCACACAATAATGAACATTCCAGCTGACCATAAACGGAGCACTTTCAAATTTCTGCCAGCAAAAAGCAGAAGTACTGTAAATTGCAAGTTCTAAGGCATGACGCTGTTTACTGTAATGGATATCTGCACCAACGTATTCCTATTGACAAGAACCCGCTACTTAGAGAGGGGCGAAGGGGTGAGGTCGTCAAAGTTAGTGCTAAACATTTTATTTTTGGGGACATAAAGTCGATGATCATATATATATGCGTACTACATGCATATAACAGCATTTACTTTATGCGGCGCAACAGTAACTGTATAACCTGTTTTCTCTGAGAATATACACACTCTCCACGTTACCGCATAGGCCGCGTGTACATTCCCAAAGAAAACAGATAGTATGCTACTCGTATTCATGCATAAAACTAACCTCAGGTCAAGGGATCCTGAGGGGGTCATGCATAAAACTAATAGGTTAATTTTATACAATCCTGATATTCCAGACCCTACCAAAAAGGCCAGAAGAGTGATATGAGGCGGCAAGTGATAATCGATATGTTCCATGCCAGGCCATACGTGACTCACCCGGCACCCTAGTAGTGCTCCTAGTGGAGAGACGAAAGTCAAGCGACGAGACAGCCTCGGCTCTCACGTCGACAGAGTTCACCGCCCACCCGCCATCGTCCGAGGGAGTCGGTGTCCTGTCCAGGATGCCCTCGCGTGGAGCTGCTCCTAGTGAAGACGCGCAGAGGGACGCTGCTGTGCTGCTGGTCACCTCACGGTCCGCTTATCATATCATGACTGCTGGCTGGCTTTAGGCAAAACGGGTTGGAAGTAGGGGATCCAGGGCGGCGCGGGGCCAAACCCACAGAAGTTTTAAAAAAGATGTTCCATGCAAAGTGGCCCAGTTCCGAGAGTATATAAGGTATTGTTGACGTGTGTCCTCTTGGTCAGAGCTGATGTTCTCCTCGCTGTGGTGTTAGTGAACTGAGGTGGTGAGTGTGGTTACAAGCAGCCACGCTTAGTACCATTACACAGAGCAGTTGCGGCGGAATGCGCGCTGTCAAGAATATAGTCTCAATGATCGATGCTCCAGGATGAGCCAGGCTCAACCAGGCTTGGACTGTGGAAGACTTTTGACTACACGCTTGTAGTTAAGATCAGCCCCAACCCAAAAAATGATCGAATTTCTTCAATAGACATGTAATACACGAATTGTATGTAAGTATCGTGCCCTGAAGCCACAAAAGTCAGATATCTGCTCTGATTTTATGAGGTTTCTCGTTCGCCCTCCCAAGCAATCTAGGCACTGACGACAGTTGTGATTATTCAACGATCGATGTTTCGAAATATTTGCTTGATGAGCATGCTGCAATGCACAAGGGAGATTTATTGAAACCTCAACATAAACATATTGTCCAATAAAATGTGCAAGATAAGCTTGTTTTCGAATCATTTTGTTTGTCAAAAAGTCCTACTATTCCGTGACAAGTAAGCACTTCCATCCTTATCATTGTTATTTTCAGTCCTTCCTGTCTGCTAGAGCCTTTGCAAAGCGACATTATCGACCAAAGCAAATACAACAACCCGAATTCGAAATTAACGAAGCCTAAATCCATCCGTCGAACAGCCTGTTGTCTTATCAGAACGAGGTGCCATTTTCAGACAGAATGCACTTTATGCGCGTCTCCGCACTGCGATAAGGGACCAACTCTATAAAAGGCACACCCTTGGCATGACATGCCATTCATTCACATCAGCACAAAAGCTGATCCAGACTCAGGTTTATTATCTAATAATTTTTTCAATTTTCAGTGGTTCAAACTTTTCATAATGAATAAATTCATCGCTTTCTTCAGTTTTGCGATTTTATTCGTGGCTGTTTCGTAAGTTTTCACAAAAATTTTTAATGGGTGACGAAGACACGATATTCTAGAAAAAATGTTTTACGTTATTACATTTGCAAAAGATCACAAAGATCACATCACACATCTTAAGTCAAATTATTGTTTCCTTCTTGGCCTGGAGACTGTGTGAACTGCGCCTATCTTAAAATCTTGAATTTTTCAGAGCATTTGACAGCGAAACCCAGACATTTGATGGCACTGTCACCTGCCCGAGTACCCGGCCATGCTGCGCCTGCTTGTGTTTACCAAAGAGCTGCCCTGAACCAGAAAGACCAAAATATTGCGAGCGTATCAGATGCAAATTCGTTTGTCGTCCTTGTCCGACCAAGGGGCCATAAGGAAAAAGTGAATCCCAGTTTCAACTTGAATATGAAGGCTCGAGTCAAAGTGGAATGAAAGGTCGTGTCATCTTGGCGCATTTACTCGACACATATCTTTTCAATAAAACTTTTGCAGCGGCTCATCGATAACTGCAACAAGCATAATACAGTACTTATAGTCGGTGCTGAAACGCTGCCGCATCTTCCGAACTCCTCTCCAAAAATTAATTTATCAGGTTCTCGTTCAACTAAGGCCAAAATAAATGTACAGCTACAGGAGTTCTACGAGAAAGCAAAGATTCCTCCTAAAGTCGTGTAGTAATTCAATTTGTTGTAAAATATCATCCGTCTTTCCAGGTTTGGTGGTTTGAATCGATAAAATCAAGTACCGGTATCAGAATGTTTTCATCCACCTGTACGTGAACGTGCATTTTCCGCACCTCGAACTAGCCCTCTCAGATAACATGGTATTTTTTATGGCCCTTGTGATCGAGTCGGTATGATTTTCGACTTTTATGTGGACGAACATGTTCGAATCGCAGCAGTTCCAACTCTTAATCGCAAATAATCTGCGAATAATACCATGTCGCGCCTATCGAATCACTCTCACAACCTTTCCAACTTCTCCTAACTTTTAAAAACTCATCTAACATTTCTCGTTTTCTCAACATTTCGCATTGCATGATCTTTCCAAAGGCGTCACCCTTTTAGTAAGGTGTCCTGTCTCATTCCTTCTCGCTTTCACTTGCATTCTACAGTAGTTTATTCCAAGTAGCTTGATATATAAACAAGGGGCTTTGATTGACTGGGATTTCACCTTTTTTCATTGGTTAATTTACGCTGCCACAATAAAAACATAGGCCCCATTTGGTTGTGTGCTTTCCACAACAAGAGTGGACAGATGGGAGGTGGTGACTGGTTCTCTCACAAGTCTCAGCAAGACGGGTTCCTGACGGCGCAGTTCTCAGCGACGCTCACACTTGCAGTTATCGTTAACATCTGATCGTTATGCACACATCAGATGTTTTAGAAAAAAGGTGGTCCGCCATTACCTGTTAATCACAAACAACTGATAGGCCAGAAAGATCATCGAGGCCAGAAGACAGTCGCACAAAACAGTTTCTCAAAACTCAATTATGTTCCGAAAATCCCAAGAACCAAAAAATCACGACTCGAAATCGTTCGTCGCACATCGTGTTCGGCTTGCGATTATTATTTCCTGCTTGACTCACAAAAGCAACGTGTCGATCAAGCGGCGAATCTTAAAATTCTGAAGGTGAAACGTAATGCAGAAACAGGAGAGCCGATATATTCACAGAATAAGATCAATTTCTTTTTCATAGATAAAAACAAAGATTTATCGATTTTCAGATCATGGAATTTCCATATTATCCTGAAAGAATCGCAGTTCGCATAAAATTTCGATTTTGGTTGTTGTCTCCGACGAGGATAACAACACGAAGTGGATATGACGGCACGCTGGCACTCGACAATTATTCTGGGAAATACAACGGACCAATCGAATTGGTCCAAGCGGAGAATATTTTTAAAAGATGAAAAACTTTCACTCATTTTAGCATCCGAAAAAAAAACCGCTTTTTACATAGTCAACCCTCTGCATTGGATATTTGGACGCAACAGACGGCACGAAAGAATAAGGTCACTTAATCTCTTTCCATGGTGGCAGATGAAGGCAGGACCACCAACTTCTTTACAATCCTCACATCAACAGCGGCCTTTAGCGGCCAGCATTGACCGATCCGACCCCGACCCTAGGCCTGTATCCCAATCCCCATCCGATATTAATGATCCGTTTCAAAAAATTAAAGATTGGTGGGGACGACAGGTTTGCACCGGGTCCTCATTAGCCTGCTTTGCTCCCTCGCTGTCACACTTTCTGTCAGACCACTCCAAAGGACGCAGGAGAATTAACCAGCGCCTAAAACTGGGATTGAATGCCGGTTTGAGAGAAAAAAGGATTTTCTCATCATAGTGTGCCACACCATTATTTTCCAGCAAATAAAGCGCAAAAATTTTTAGTTATTAATCCGGCCGATCCAGCAGTCGGATCGGATCGGTCGATGCTGGTTTAGCGGTCTTTTGAGTGCTGCACGGCGCCGACAATGCCCACTTGTTCAGCGGATGCAAAGTGTTAAAATGCCCTGTCCTGAAATTTGCAAATTATATTGAACATACCTTGTCTCGATGACTACGCATCAGATTTTAATTAGCATGGGAGTTAGAATCAAGCGAAGTTGCAAATATCCAAGGTTGAAATACATGAAAAACAGTGGACAAAAATCGGGGGATGAGAATTTGTTGCAGTCATGCAAGGCCGACTGTATACCGCTATATACAGGATACTGAATCTGTGTATCATCTCAGTCCAGATTCCATCAGCCTGTCGTGTCGTTTATTGGTGCGATCACGTGCACCTTGCGTTAATTACATGGTCCATCCTTGCCTTGTCCAGCCGAGTGTCCATGGCGCGCAGCCCTGCTCGTGTTTCCTGGTTGTGTTCCGATCCATGCAGAGCAACTGATCAAACCACTTTCTTGTACACTTTTGATCTTTGATTCGAGGCACATGTCCGCATTCTACAGTCGCACAGTGTACCTCCTACCTGCCGTGGCGGCCAGGCGTTCTGCCGGGCATGTCCGCCATCAAACAAAAACATTGTTTTCCGATTTGCAAATGGATGGCCCTTGTGCCTCGCTTGGTGAATTTCCGCCCACTTCATCGACGAGCTTTTTGACCTATAACATGAGATTTCTCCAAGTCACAAGCGCTGACTCTACTTTTGGCCAGTAAATTATGAACCATACAGAAATTTTTCATGCCCCGCCAGCCCGTCCAACAGATCTTTTTTCATAAAGCCTGAGCTAGGAACTGCGATTTTTATTACATTGGCTTACCAAATAAGATGTACAGCCACGGGAAAAATGTCAGAAGACAGAATCCTATTTTTAGCATGCAAGAAGAACCAAACTAGAAACTGTCCTTCCTGTTTCTTTGGCATCACGCGCGGCCGCATGGACTAGCCCGCCCATGCGGCTATTAAGTGATGCAATCATCTACACTCACTTGCTTTCCATCATCTTATCGGTTTTTACATGTTGGAAATGCAGCTTGATGAACCTCCCACTTACATGCAAGTCAGCCAGCACATTGATAAACCAAGAAGAATTCTAGTCTCCCAATTCACAATTAGGCGAAAAGTTCGCAAAGTTTTGAACTCACCTGCGTGAATTTTCCTTCGAAAAGGTCATTCGTACGGCCATCAACCATCGCACCAGTCACCATGGCCATAGCGAACAATACATGAATGAATGCTGCCCAAAAGCGTCCCACTGAAAGCTAAAACGTGCAAAAAAGCTACGTTACGTTAGCCCATTTATAAACTTTCAAAAAGTTTAGCACTTGACAGCTGTAAAAAAGCAGAACCACAGTCTTCTTTTCAAAAAAGACTGAGCTCGGAACTGCACTTTTTGTTACTTTGGCGTCGCGCGCGGCCGTAAAGAAGAGCAGATATTCCTGTACGGCTATTAAGCGACGCAAAAAAGAACCTATGCTCCTTTTAACCATGGCAATGAAGAAGGCCGCTGTAGCACTTTTACAGCTAATAACAGCGGCTTTCTGAAACCGAATTTTACGCGGCTGGTACTGTAAGCCTGTAGCATTTCTGATATTACAATAAGTCAGTCTCGATTTCGCCCAGGCATCTTCACCCGGCAGAACATGGATCTTATGGTAAATCAATGCGGCAGAATATGCAGCAGACTTGCTTATAGAGTGAAAGTGAGTTTCAGATCAAGAATCGCCAAACTCTTAGTGGCAGGTGATGGTTTTTTTAAATGCAAGGAGGATATGGAGGACGAGACACAGCACACTGAATGGCAAAGTCGCGGGACGCTGAAAATAGGAAGCATGTTTCTGTAAAACAGAAATTTTGGCACCAATTGACAACATCTCAATATTTTGTCACCCAACGCTCTGTCTCTACCACGCCCGAGATTCAGCGACCCAGTAAATACAAGTCATTGAAAATACACTCACCATTCGTTGGCACCAAGTTATTCCATGCGACATGCGGAGTTTGCCACAGCCACAGCTAATGATCGATGTCAGAGATCATCGTGAATCGGCCTCAGAAAACTGCTCGATTTTACAGTAATCCTTGAGATTCTGGCACCGCCTCCAGATCTGAAAAAATGAAAAAATTAAGTTCGATTTTCGAGTTACCTTCACTTTGTACTTGGAACTGAATTGTGATAGACTTCCTGCGCATCGATGATCGAAAATTCTTTACTGGTTTGAAAAAATCGACATGCAGATCGAGGATAGAATTTGTGATGTCCCATGCTGACGAAAAGGTGGACCCATGACCCATCGCTATATAGGTTTTCGGGATTTAACGAAATCACTTTAAACAAAAAATTCATTCTTCAATGCAGCCATTCCAGATATGCCGATTTTTTGAAAGGACTCATGCAAGACGACCAGTCGACGCAGATCTTGACGATCATAGTTGATTTTTTCTTTGGGCGTTTGTTCTCCAAACGCGTTGGAAAAATTATTGATTTGAATACCACAAATACGCCATGTCACGGTCAAAAAATTCTCGCATTCCAAAATCAAAAAAAAACCGAATGAATTTGCGTCGTGGGGCATGATATCCATGGTTTGAATCCCTTTCGGGTTTTTTGCGCTTTCCCAGGTCTTACTGTAGTGCGCACACATGGGACATAAGCAGTTTGTACCTGCGCACAATGGTTTGTCTGCTATATCCGCAAAAATATTTTTAGAAACGTGTGTACAAAACTTTTTTAATCAGCTGCTATTTGCTCCGTTTTCTTCGTCCTTGAATGTGTCTTTGCCTAACAAGGTCATTCATTTCAAACAAGTTGAATGTACTAAAAGTTTTAATGAAAACTGACTTTCGATTTGAAAAGTTAGAAAAAGTTTTCGGAAAAGTTATTTTTCTTCAAGAAATAACGGCCCAAAATGCAAACGAAAAGTATCCGTTGAAGTCATCCAGTTTTTTTTTTCGTTCAGTAGGGGTCCTCCCTTTTCATTCTCCGCCAGTCGTCGTTTCGAGCGGAGACGAGCGGCTGTCTCGCTGATATCGGCCATTACTAACTAGCAGGACGGGTCGGGCGTCCGTGTGTTGTGAGGACCATCTGCTGCTCCTCTCCGTCTACATAGCTTCGTAGATTGAAGCCGCGGTTGGCTAATCCGAGGTCGCGCGACCGACCAAACCCGTGCGGCTATTATTGACTAAAGGAGCTTCCACGCATCGCACCCCGCTGTCTCTTTCAGATTTTCTTATTTTCTAATGTGCCCCAACTAAAAGATCGTTTGCCGCCTTATTGCGGTTCTCCACACCAATCACGAGAAATATACGTCTAATCGCAGTCTTCCTCTATTCGTCCATTTCGACTCTTTATTTGTGATTTTTACGAGAGCAATAATTATTATGGCCACTGGGGAGAAAGTTCGAGTGGCCGTTCGTGTCAGGCCATTGAATAGAAGAGGTCAGACTTTTCAATTCTTGTTGGGCAAAATCCCTTTTTCCTTGACCTTATTCTGCAAAACTACGCATGTCTAGTCATCTCATGTGATGAGTCAAACTTTATGGTCGCCCCCTGACGAGACGGGAAACTGGATAGACTTATAAAATACGCCATATATGGGCATCAGGGGGAGGAACTTACAGTGGGGTGGGGCATAAATAACAGAACTGATCACTTTGACATAACGCATGTTATTATGTTTCAGAAATAGAATTGAGCACAAAATGTATTGTGGAAATGCAAGAAAACCAAACAATCATTCATCATCCATCGGAACAAAGTCGAGGGTAAGTGGGGCCTTTAAATTTTTAAATTACATGTTGAATTTGACATATCACGGGACTCGAGGGGACGCGTTTTTGAGATATGAACAAGTCGAATGGGAGTCGCTCGACGTTTAGACTTGTGTCATCTGAACGATTTGACTGATCGTTTTAAAATATTACTTGGAAATCGAAACATTGCGATTATACGACTTTGGAGATGCGAAAGGGTACCTTGCCCCCCCCCCCGCTTGACCAATTCTTAAATTGATCAAGTCGCTAATGCATACACGCTCTTGTGGGTTGCCTCATATTTAATTCATATTTGAATGCATAGCAGCGCCACACGACTTCGAAACAGTCACATGCCGCGGCTGCCACCTTGAAAGGTGACAGTTGCTTGAAATGACATACCAGCTTCTACTTTGTGTTGCGTGGGCCCATTTCAATATGACGAATAATGCGTTGTATTTGAGAATGTGAGAAAATCTTCAAATCCTACTCTGAGCATAATGCAGTCCTTTCACGTGTATTGTGTGCAGTTGGCGCATAGACTCCGTAGAGCACTGTGCTATCATAGTGGTGTCGCTTGGCGTCGATGTTTGCTCTCCAGTTTTCCATTGGTATCGTTGACGTTGATACCATTACCTCCTGTGTGCTGTCCTCAAACGGAGATAGGACTTCGGGGGGGGGGGGGGGGGGGGGAAGGGTTACTTATGGTCTTATGGTCTGGCTGCCTAGGAACATGATGGTAACAAAGCGCAATTTGATCCGCCTCGTCCCTATTTAGCCTCGTTTCCCCAATCGGATGTGGAGGACGCGTGTTCGTTAGTAGAACGGAAAAACCAGTTTTTATAAGCCGCTGATCGAAGCATGAGATCGAGTTACGATTCGTTGAGAAATGGAATTGGAGGAAAAAAAAGCTGACCTAATTCTGCTTGGAATCAAAGACAGGCGTGTGGTGAACGAGGGAGAGGGCATGGGCAGAGATGCACAGTGTCGAAAATGGCCCCCAGTCAGGAGATATTCTGACCATAGATGGTGCGCACATTTTTAATTTCACCCATTTTTTATGCGGAATTGAAAGGTACAGTAATGGCGGCCCATAATTTCTATGCCAAATCGCGCGAATTTCACTGAAAATGCTGCAAAAAGTTGCGTAAATTGATTCATCAGGGTTTAACTCAACATGAAAATACGCAACAAGATTATGGGACCAAAATTCAATTTTCGCGCCCTTTGTTATAGGAAGTTCAGGAAAGTGAGCGCACCTAACCAAACACACCTCATTATTTTTGAATGCCATTTTCGAAATATTGCGCGCATGAAAAAGCGTAAAATTTTGAATTTGCGCATATGTTTAAGCGTAATATGTATGCCCTGAATATTTTTTGAATCATAAAATGCCACGTTAACATTTTTCTGCATGCACTCACACCAGTCACTTAAGATTTATAGGCAGGAAGTCATTTATAGAAGCTACGAGTGCAGGCCAGGCATCAAGAACAAGAAAAGTTTGAGCAGTTTTTATTTGCATTTACTAAAAGCCTAGAAAGAATAAATGTGACTGGTCAGGATAGATTGGCGATTTCTCACTCGTTTTGCCATCATTCTTGTCGGATGGCCTTTTATTTACACACTTACATAAAGAATAAGCAAACATTGACCCCGGGGACTGCAAGTTGACGCAACAATGATGATCGCGTAGGCTTTTTAAAGAATTTTTACTCGTCCCAATGGAATTTAAGGGAAAGGTTTCTTATTTTTGTGCAATGATTGTATTGAGCTCGACAAAATTCCTTCTCTGCTTTGCCTCATCTGCTGGAAAAGGGAGTCGAATTACTTTTACGCCTTAGCGAACCGGGGACTTCTTCCTCTCGTTCAGATCTAATCACTTTTCTGTCACGTCTCTCCACGAAGGCTCTCATTTCTTGGCCCGCTCAAGGCGATGGATATGTGCAGTCGCATAGGACTTATCCGAGAGGAAGTGAAGGCATCGAATTGATCCGAGGCATCTGCGGATTTCTTACACACTATTTGCACTCTAAGCAAGAGAGAAGAGAAGAAGATGCGACAGGAATCGTTTTGCACAAGAAAAAAAGTCGTCGAAGAAGGATAGACGCACTTAGGAGCATGGGCCCGTTTCTGGGATAAGGTGGACGTAATTGGATAGGAGCTAAGAGTAGGGCCTGATATTGCTCGCCTAGCATTACGTTTATGAGATTACACAAGCAGCTGTTGGACGACTGCGCTTGTAAAAGGTGTTTTCATCTTTGCCTGCCACTCGAAGGGCTCGTTCCCAAATAAGCCAAGAAGATTGTCAAAAGTGCACGTTCTAGCTGAGATAAGCAAGTCAAATTTAGTCAAGAGAGGCAGGGCTGGTCGATATTCGGACTGGTGGTGCTCGAACAACAAGTTGCTAGTACATGTGATAAGAGCTGTGTAGAGGCTTCTTGCACAACAAGCAGGCAGCGAGATGGCGTGGAGCCGAGAGACTGAGATGGATGTTGAGCAATTACATAAGCATTGTGCTGCGGAGGAAGGCCACGCCATGTTACCCGTTCCTGCCAATCGAGGTCTGGCGGGCTCTAGTTAGTCGTGTCATGCCCGTCGCTCACACCATGCACCAACTTCCGACTATCCTATCAGCACTGCGTAACGAGATGGGAGGCAAAATAGGACGAGGAATCGATGCTTTGGCATGGAAAGTGCGGTTAGTTGAAAGAATGTCGGGAGAATATGGCCTGTGCTAAGACTGTTTGAAAAAGGCCGAATTGCTGCACTTCATTAATTAAAAAGCGGGAAGGCGTCTTTCAGAAATAAGGGAACCAGAAAAAAGCTATGCGATGGCGGTGCTCTTTTGAAGCTCGCTTGAGAGGATCGTGTGAGGAAAACGTGTTATTAAAGGGGACACATCATCAATCAATGGCTTTTACACATTCCAAGTGCGTGCGGGGGTGTTGTGCACTCGGAGCGGGCCATACTTACTGACTCGAATTTTCCCTCGCTGTGGGTGGTTTTCGTGAGGAAGGACTAAGATTTGTGTAGGCTTTTAAGAAAAGAGTTGGTGAAATTTGCTTAAGCAAATTAAACATGTCCATCCGGTGTCCCCAACAAAAGCATATCTGAAACTTATATTTACCCACTGGCGATATCGCATTTTTAATTTTATTACTCTCCAGTCAGCATGTTTACTGGACAACTGTGGTCAGTGGGGAAAAACCAAGTGCAACATTGCATGGCTTGGTGCTAAAAATAAGTTGCACATATAATTAGCCGTAGCTGAATATGGTTGATAAAAAGGAGCCTTCAAGTCGAGAATAAGCATAGTTTGAATATGACACAATGCTGCTGCTATATATACTGACGAACTTAGCACTTAAAAAGTGAAAATGCTAGTTGCATAAAATTTCAAATTTTGCGCGCATTCAACCAGTGTGTCATAAGGATCGCGCGAAACTCAAATGTATGCCGTGTGCATTTGCAGCGTAAACTGACAAACTCAGCACTGTACGAATGGCCTAGAAATGCAGAAAAAAAACGTGCTTGCACAAATTTAAATTCCGCGCGCATTCAGCCAGCGTGTTATAAGAAGCGCGCGAAATTCAAATGTGTGTTATGAGCTGTTGAAGCTTTACGCTCGCTGAAATTTTGAACCTGTTTTAGGAAACAGCCAAAATCATTCGCTTACGATCATTGTTTCTGGTCATGCAACGAGAATGACGCTCATTACATCAGTATGATTTGAATTATTAGAAATGATTTGAACAAGTGACCACAACTTTGTTTCAGGCCAAAGTGAAGTATTCAATTGTTTGGGGTCCGAATTGTTGGACAATGCTTTCGATGGGTACAACGCATGCATACTCGCCTACGGGCAGACAGGTGAGCGCCTGGAGATGCTGAGGGGATTCGCAAATTTTCCCGCTCTTTTTGAATTTGAATTTCTCTTTGAATTTATGGGTTTTTTGATAAATTTTTGAAAATGGGGTAGAAGGGTTACAAGAGAAGAAAGTGGGCGGACCGTGCTTTTTCCGTGAGACCACTTAAGGAGGAAGGGGCCCTCGAAAATACCCCGCCCACACATGAGGGCCGTTATGAAGAGTGTAAGACATGCCGATAGGCCTTCTATCTTACAACATACGTAGTCAAGACGTATGTGCCCGAGGGGTAGCAGATGACTCCCCGATGCGCGATTCGAAGTCTGAATGCAGCATATTCCAAAACTGACCAGTCGGTTTTCAGGTTCTGGCAAGTCGTACACGATGATGGGGTCGGGCGATCAGCCGGGTATTATTCCTCGCTTTTGCAGTAATCTATTCGATCGGATCAGCAAGGCCACTTTGGACGATGACAAGAAGTTCATCAAGGTGGAGGTGTCCTACATGGAAATATACAACGAAAGGGTCCGCGATCTGCTCGATCCCAAAGGCAATAAGCACAACTTGCGTGTGCGAGAACACGCCTTGCTGGGCCCCTACGTGGACGGACTGTCCGTATTAGCTGTGTCTTCCTTGGAGGTAAGGGTCGGCGTTGCTCGGGACCTTGGGACTTGGGAGGGCTTGGACCCAAGTATGGTGGGGTCCTTATGGGGCTACAAGGGATCCTCAGGGCACAGCCTGATGTGGGTCCTGGATTCGGTGGGAAGTGGGTCAGGTTGGGAAGGACAACACTCCTTAGCGAAACACATGGGATCAAAGGCACGTATTGGCAGGGGGTGCGGAGATACGACCCCAAACTGGTCTCCTTAAGAGTTGGTACTCTGTGCAATCTTATCAGCTACCCTGGCTATCACGAATTATATTCGAAATAATGGCGGGAAAATTCAAATATATGCAAATTGCCGCAATGTATATGTAAAATGGGAGAATTTGATGTGTTAGTCAGAGCTGGTAGCTGTGACCTCAAGACTTACGATGACGTTACCAGATGCCGTGGTGAGAAAATACAGTCCGATTATGCGTTACTTTATAGCAAATGCAAGAATTGATGGAAGAAGGCAACAAGTCGAGGACTGTGGCCGCCACGAATATGAATGCCGAAAGTAGTCGATCACACGCCGTGTTTTGTATTCGCATATCTCAAACGCTCGTCGACGAAGCGTCGGGGGTAAGCCAGCTGAACTTGTGTCAAGGCACATAACATGCAAGGGCCAGATGCTGAGTGCACATAAAAGCCACTTTCCCGCCATTTTGTAAATTTGAAATTTCTTGGAAGAAGTCCGTTTCACACGTTTTATTTCGGGAGGAGCTCGAGGGGGGGCGCGAAAGCGCGCCCTCCTCGACCAGACGAATCTGATCAAGAGGTTTGCGACTTCGCCCCCTGCTACTACTAATCAGGAGACAGCTCCCTTACACGACCCCGCCACAAGTCGCTGATTAGCAGTATCCCCTCGCCCTGCACCACTTTTCGTGTACCAGCAATTCAATCTGAGACGCGAGCCCGGCGGTTAAGCCTGCGAATCGCCATCAGACCTACTCGTGCAAGACCGATACAACGTCGGACTTTCGGGTTCGCCGGAGGTTTCTTTGATGGATTTTTTAATATATATCGATCCGAAGATCGATATTGAGTCCCCTCTTTCCCGGGGGGACATTCCACCTTATTTGATGATGAACTTTCTCACCCCGCTTACTGGGAAAGGGGTTCTGATAAATCCATCGCCTCCATACTGGCGAACTCGGATACCGTCATCAGATCTTCGATGACTGCTATCCTACCCGTGCTCAGTTAGTCGAGCCGTGCTTGATTCTGACACCTCTTATCGAAATTATATACGAATGCAAACGCCGCCACACGTGGAACCATCGACCACGCATGAATGGAATTCATATTCATGAAACCCTGCCGATATTTAGCCACTCAACTACTACTATCCGAAGTCTTCGTAGCTTATTGTGTTACCGGTTGCGCCACGAGGAGGCAATCGACTAGGGACATGACTGAACTCGAAACAGTTTCAACCAGCTCAAGTTTCAGCTTTGCAACCTTCTTGTGGCTCCTCTCCAGCCTCCTTTGAAGGAAATGCGGTACTCGATTCCGCTAGTCAGCGTTCATACGTCTCCTCAGAGTTCGCTAAGGAAATCAATGCTCGTACTGTTCAAACTGAAAAGATTTTGGTTTCTGCTTTCGGAGGTTTGCAAAGTACCTTTAAGGCTCGCATGGTATCATTCCATATTCGCACAAAATCTGGTTCTCCGATTTATGTTCACGCCTATGTAGTGCCCACTATCACCGACTCAACGAGTCGACCATTTATCCGTCTCTCCCCTGAAGGCACGCAATTCTTGGAGCAACACGACCTCGCAGATTCGATTCCCAGCTCTCCCGAAAATCGCTCTCTCGATCTTCTGATCGGCGCTGAATATTGGAATCAAATCTTCTCGGAATCCTGCGTCCCAGTACCAGGCCACCCCTCTCTTTCGCTCATTTCTTCTCTTCTCGGGTGGGTGCTGACTGGAGCAGGTGAATCTCTTGTTGATACTAGTGCATCCACGAATATCGTCTCTCACTTCACGACTCTCTTCACATTGGCATCGTCTCAGGATCAGAACGATCAGCATCAATCTCTAGAGATGGATCCTTGCGCCTGCGCTGCAGTTGATCCCTCTGTATTCTGGGATCTCGAACAAATTGGCATCACGGATGCGGCTACAGATCGCAATGATGAACTCGTCCCTCGGAATTTTGAAGAAACCATTCAGTTTTCCAACAATCGCTATTACGTGAAATGGCCTTGGATTTATCCCGATTATAACCTTCCGAAAAACTATCAAATGTCTCTTCACCGACTTAAGTCGATGCTGAAGCGTCATGGCTCTTCTCCAGAGGTTTTCGGTCAGTATCAAGCAGTAATCGATTATCAGCTCGGGAAAGGAATTATCGAGAAGGTCCCAGAATCTGCATGTGCGGCAAAGGAGCACTATATTCCTCACCACGCCGTCATCACCCCGGGCCGATCCACAAAACTTCGCGTCGTCTACGATGGCTCAGCCAAGACTAGCAAGTCCGATCTTAGCCTAAACGAATGCCTCCATCGCGGACCAGTCATACTCGACAACATTGTCCATCTGCTCATTCGCTTTCAGCTTCACCCTATTGGAATCGTAGCAGATATTGAGAAGGCCTTTCTGCAAGTCGGCCTGCAAGAGGAAGATCGAGATGTTACTAGGTTCCTCTGGCTCAAGAACCCGTCAAAGTTAACTACAGAAAACAACCTACAAATCTTCCGATTCGCTCGAGTACCCTCCGGAATCATCACCTCTCCATTTCTCTTGGCAGCTACTGTTGCGCATCACCTCAAGAAATATAATACGACTCTGTCCCAGCGCATGCTGGAGGATATTTATGTCGATAACGTTATCTCTGGTGCCGACTCTGAAGACGAAGCGTATCAATTCTATCACGAGGGAAAACAAATATTCCACGACGCATCGATGAATCTTCGCGAATGGGCAACCTCATCCTCTGATCTTAGGAAGGCTTTGCTTGGACCCGACCGCGTCACCAACTCTGGAGTTAAGGCCCTTGGTCTTGTTAGGAACACTGAAACTGACGAGCTTCGTATCAAGGGTTTTTGCTCGCGCTCTCATTCCGCCACGAAGCGCACTGTTCTCCAGACGATTGCCTGCATCTTCGACCCTCTCGGATATGCCTCCCCCATAGTCCCCCAAAAATAAGTTTTTTGCTTTTACATGAACCTGTAAAAACGACATTTGTTGGCGATAATTCAATTTGAACAAATTTTCTTTGTGTTGGTGCATTGATGAGACTTGAGAACAGGGAGAGGGGTGCTAAAACATACTGTACACAAAAAAAATAAAACCTGGGGGGTTGACCTCTATCCCGCCTCTTTGCTCATGCATGATAGTCAAAAGATTGAGCCTTGAGGGGGAGTCGAACCTACTTCAGTATACGGGTATCAGTCATTTTGTGTGGTATGAGGTATAAGCAGCGTATGACATGGTGACTAGTGGGAACAGACCACCGCATGATCGTCTTCAACTTGGACAGGTTTGTCAGGGCAGGACGCCACTGATAAGCAATAGATGATGCGGTCGAGGGTCCGCTATGGCGGGGTGCCAGAAATCAGTCGCGGCACGCCCTCGATTATTGATCGTCTGTGGTTCGGTGTCATTTCTTCTGTTGCGATCGCTAGCGGATCCACCAGTGCAAGCATACAGCACTAAAGCCATTGGGACTGTTAGATACAGGATATGGCTCCAGCGTTTATGCATGCATTGGCGAATCCACTAGCGATCGTCAGCAGAAGGAATGACGATGAGCCATAGATGATCAATAATCGTGGGGACAAAACAGGACTGATTATTATTTGACGAACGTGCAGCAGCAGACCGTCGACCACATCTCGTTTTATCTGACCAGTGATCTCTGAAAGGGGGCAGGTTCTATCCCCGCTCAGGGCGCATGTTTTTCTTGTTTTGTCTCGTGAGCGTGAAGATCGGTGGTGCATGAATAGGCTTCTCTCAGGACCTGCATCATGCGATCGCTAAGGGCTCCTCGGATGCAGGTATACTGTAACCGCTGTGGTCGCAATATGTCACACCAGTCTGTTCTTTTTCAGGCGACTGGCGAGCGAGCCAGCAAAGTGAGTCTGGTCGATTTGGCTGGTAGCGAGCGAGCCGAGAAGAGTGGTGCCATGGGCGAACGCCTGCGCGAAGGTGGTAGTATAAATAAATCGTTGACCACGTTGGGCCTGGTCATATCGGCATTGGCTGATCAAGCGTCGAATAATGCCGCCTTGATGTCGACGTCGATGAGCGGGTCGACGATGGGGGCCAAGCAGAAGAAGAAGTTCGTCCCGTATCGGGACTCGGTCTTGACCTGGTTGTTGAAGGATAGTCTGGGCGGGAACAGCAAGACGGTCATGGTGGCCACCATCAGTCCGGCTGCTGATAACTACGAGGAGAGTTTATCCACTCTGAGATACGCCGACCGTGCCAAACGTATAGTCAACCATGCCGTCATCAATGAAGATCCAAATGCAAAGATAATCCGCGAATTGAGGATGGAAGTCGAGCAGTTGAAATTGCAATTGGTGGAGAGAAATGTGGGCGAACCGGATTTGCGAGAAAGATTAGTAGAATCGGAGAAATTGGTGGCCGAAATGTCGAGGTCGTGGGAGGAGAGATTGAAGGAGACGGAACGTGTGCATCAGGAAAGGCAGTCATTCTTGGAGAAGATGGGTATCTCCGTGCAGACGTCGGGCATTCGAGTCGAGAAGGAGAAGTTCTATTTGGTCAATCTGAATGCAGATCCGGCCATGAATGAATTGCTGGTCTATTACTTGAAGGTATGTGGGCAGGGGGGACCTTCCTGCCCCTGTTTGACACAAATCATAAAATCATAGCCAGTGGGTGAGCACACGCAATGAGCGTAGAAGGCGCTGTGAGTATACAGCACGTGTGTTATGCAGGGGTACCTGGTCGGATGGAACAGCTGAGCAGCATAGCGAGGGAAGGAAGAGGCGGCTGGTAGTAGTCCGCAGTAGAGCAGAGGAGAGTCAGCTGGGAACTGCGGCAGCATAGAGCAGGCAGGGCAGTGGAGATAACGTGGTAGGTCCAGATACACGTAGGCTAGACTTGAAGGGAAGGTGGAAGGTTTTTGTGTAATAGGGTTGACGAACAAGTGTGCAGGGGCTGGTGGAGCTACAATGTAAGCCGGGTGCACTCCTAAATTTGAAATTCCCGCTGAAAATTCCTGAGACCTACTATGGCTAAAAGCAACGAAAACTGGGATGACAGCTGTTTAGCGTCGGCACAGGGGTGACCGTACAAGTATCATGGCGCACAGACACATATGTCATTTAATTTTGTCAGAATCCATCGCGGGCATTTTCAGCGGGAATTTCAAATTGTCTAGAACATTATGCTATTCTGCTCAAATTCCTAGGCGAGCCGCTTCATGCAGTTTTGTGTCGGCTGAGGAAATTGTCTGCTAGGCAGCTGGAAGAAGAGCATGTTCATAGACGACTGCAGAGTAGTGGGCACTGAAACCATGACCCGAAGTAACAAGTGCTGATTTCAGGAACGAACCCTGGTTGGCTCGCCAGCCGCCCCGTCGGAGGTGGACATTGTTTTGGAGGGTCTTGGCATCGCTCCACTTCACGCTTGGCTGTGCATCGAGAACGACCCGCCGCAACACACCCTGCATATCGAGCCGTTGGAGGGGGCTCGGACTTTGGTCAATGGATCGTTGATTTGCTCGAAGACGGCTCTTCGTCACGGCGATCGATTGCTGATGGGCAACAATCACTTTTTCCGTGTCAATTGTCCAACGACGACTGGGTCTTCCAACATGTTGTCCAGTATGGCCAACAATAACAACTATAGCAGTGCGCAGGGCCAGCACTATAACCAGATCGACTATGGGTTCGCGCAGGAGGAAGTGACTAATAAGGAGATGACCAATGACCCCGTGGCTGCCACCATCGCTGTCCTGGAGAAGCAGCATCAGCTGGACAAGGAAGGTAGGTCCTCATACCTCCAACAGCTGGCACTGTGCCCTGGAGGAAAGTTGGGTGCGGTGTGTGTGGGATGGGCTAGTTGCGGAGAGCAGGTGGGGATTGGATGAGAAGTAGGGAGACAGCATCCCATCAGGATAGCGTTTTACATCTGGCTATAGGAATTGGGTATACCAGGGGGAGGGGGGGAGGGGGGGCCCTGTCACTCGATTGTCCGATTGTGCCGTTCTGGCTTTTACACCACTTGAATAGACTGTGAGATAAGGAGAAAGCCACGCCATGAGGGATCGAATCGATCAGCGATCAGATGTTTGTGAGTAACGCAATTGTGGTGTTTTTAGCCGCTTTGGAGAAACAGCGTCGAATGTACGAGCAGCAGATCATAGCCCTCAAATCGCAGTGCGTCTCCCCGATGACACCATCCTACGACTTCACGGCCGCATTCGGAGCCGGAATTCGCGGGTGGCCGGGTGCTGGCTCGACACCATCGACCCCATCCACCTTCCCACTATCCAATGTGCAAAGTGGGTATGTGCAGTGGGCCAGAGAGCGAGACGCCCAATTCAAGAAAAGTCTGGCACGTTTGAAAGAAGATATTGTCCGCGCGAATAGCATGGCACGAGAGGCGAATTTCATGGCGACCGATATGGGCAAACAGACTGTGTACAGTGTCACCTTGCAAATACCAGCCAGCAACCTGACGCCCAAGAGGATACGGGTAAGTGGTCGGGGCCATGCTGGGGTGGTTGTGAGGCTAGTATTCTGAGATTGCCCGCCTATGAGGCGCCTGTTTATGTTGCAGAGATGCCCGTACAGTGCCTTAAGACTGCCAAGTTTGAGATGTCTTATCTCTGACGACTAGGATAGGATCTCCTGGGTGGAAGACGTAAACCCCTCAGGTTGACGTTTCAGTGGCAGGTGTATAGTCATGGCATTTCATACTTTACCCATAGCCAAGCACTAGACTGCGCACTCGGGGGCTTAGGAACATGAATTGACAATCATTTTTTAAGCGAGGCGGGAGTCGAAGTGCGGACCCAGCGTGAGAGGCAGACGTCTAGTCGCGCCTTGCCTAGCTCGAGTGGGAGTAGTGGGGTAAGGTCGACAGTAAGTGTCTCCCATACTCCTCCCCGACTGTCTAGGTGCATGTGATATCACGATCATAGCCATATCATGTGATCACAATTTCAGACTGGTGCATTCATCAGCGAGCCAGCAGTGTTGGTTCGTCGTAAGGGCAAGGGCAGTCAGTTGTGGAGTATGGATAAGCTGGAGAATAAATTGATCGATATGCGTGACGTGTACGCGGAGTGGAAAGGGGAAATCGAGACGGCCTTTTCATCGATCAAATCGACTGGCACGAGCACGAATTGTGCTGATCCATTTTACGAGTCGCAGGAGACGCACTCATTGATCGGTGTGGCCAACGTGTTCTTGGAAGTGCTATTCCACGACGTCAAATTGGACTATCACGTGCCCATTATCAGTCAGCAAGGAGAAGTAGCGGGACGATTGCACGTAGAAATTTATCGAATTAAAACCCAAAATGGCAACGAAATGGAGGAGAAAATGAGCAGCGGGAACAAGGATGACTCGACCAGTGACACGGCATCCACCGCCTCGTCTTCATCCTCCTTGTCGTTGGTGGGGTCATTCTTCGGAAAATCGATTACGTGCAGGGTCAGTTCTCTCGCAATGGCGTGCATCGTACTGGGAGGGGAGGCGAGCTGGGTCCCCCTGCACTCCTTGTGCCCAGGGTTTCATGGGAGTGCTGGTTGGACCAGCCAGCCCACGTTCAGTGGATTTAAAAGTGATGTTTTTTAGGTGCGAATTAAATCAGCCAGTGGTCTGCCACCTTCACTTTCGCATTTCGTATTCTGTCAGTATAACTTTTGGTCGAATTTCGAATCGACAGTTGTCCCACCCGTTTTCGATCCGAACGAAGCCAAGTCGAATACTGTTCACAAACCTGAGAGTCTGGTGTTTCGGTTTGATCATCAGAAGGTGAGTGGGTCTCGTGTTAGCTTTGACTGAACTGGACCGAACAGGCCGAACCAGGACCAATGCGCCTGCCTTGTGTCATTCCACACTGACTGACAAGCGCAAGAATAGAAAAGTTATCAGTTAAAATACGTAGCTTCTGGTGAAGGGACATTCATAAACTAGGAACTACCCTGGATGTCTCTTGATCTTCAGTCCAATAGAGTTGTGCTGTGCTGTTGAGCTACAATTCGTCTGGTCTACCCTGACTAGCGGCACGAAACCTATGGTCGATTTCGATCCTGATGCAGTCCTGGTTCAGCCAGTTCGGTCTGGTTTGGTAAAAATGGTCGCCTGGTATGGTACAGATCCTGGTTTGGCTGCAAAAGCCGGTTTGGTCGAACCTACGGTCTATTGGTCTAGTGGCGCTAAGATTAAATTGTAAAAATTAGATACAGGTGCGGAAAAATGAACTCAGAAATACATGTATAATCAATCCATCGTTCCGCTAATTCGAAGACGTCGCACAATTTTTGAATTTCCGCCAATTCTGGTCAATTTTTGTACTGCGAAACGGTTTAAGGGGTGGTGATTTGTGCGCCTCGGTCCGCTTTGAATAAGCAATAAACAATCGTGTCCTCCTCTTCTTGCGCCTTTTTTGGTGGCGCACATTCAATCACCATCCCTTATTATCGTCCAGAATTGGCGGGAATTTAAATATTGTGCAACGTTTTCGAGTTTGCGGAATACCTCGTCGAAGTGGTCTGATTGGGCGTGATCAAGACGTGGTGGCCCTGGATGGCCCGAGTAGATTGCCCACGTAGCCAAGGGGAGTTGAGCGAAAATATAAAATAGCAGGATCTCTGTCCCCGCACACCTTCGATGATATGAGTCCAGCCAGCCAAAACGGAACGAGAATTAGGAAAATCGTTGAAGGAAAAGTAATTTAGTGTAAAGTTACACCTAGAAACTAAATTTGACGGCCCTGCGACTTATGGTTGTTGAGATATCGTTGTGAATAGGGCACATGTACTAAATGAGGGGGTATCATCTGCATAGTTCTTCCATTTCAGGATTTTGAAATAACAGTTTCGGAGGAATTTTTGGAGTATGTGCAAGAGGATGCGTTATCGATTCAAGTATGGGGTCATAAGAGCAGTGGTTTCACGCCGACCTTCCAACTCACTCATCCCCTGTTCACGTCGAGTGCCAACGGTGACCCGATGGGCGCCAGTCTGGCGTTCAATTACCCCAGCGCCATGGCGGCCATTGGTCCAGCGGACGCGGTGGCAGCAGGAGTGAGGACGCTGCGTGATCGGTGGTCGGAAGTGAGTCGCCGAGTGCGAGTGTGGGTGGAAATACACGAGTTGAATGACCAGGGCAAGTACGCCCCCGTGCCGGTCACCAAGGCCAGCGACGTGGGCTCGGCTGGTGTGTACCATTTGCGACAGGGTCAGCAGCGTCGAATCGTGGTCGATGTGTCGACGACGGAGCAGGAAGGGAAGGGACTTAGCGAAGGCCAGACCATCGGATCGTACGGGTCGTTGCCGATTGTATGCCAACGTTTACTGGCCGTATCGATCGGGTGCGTATGCGTGCGGAATAAGAATATGCAGAAATCCCTGGACTCGTATCAAGGTGAGGGGATGGAGGGTCTGATGGATTAGGACACTGGATTGGATTGGGTTTCAGATTTGGATTTGGAGACGCTTCGTCAACGTTGGATGGAGGCATTGGCTCATCGTCGTACATATTTGGACAACCAGATCCAACGTCTGATCAATAAGCCAGACAAGAGTGAGGTGGACGTGGAGCGGGAGCAGTCGCTGATCGCTCAGTGGGTCACATTGACCGAGGAACGGAACGCCGTCCATGTTCCGGCACCCGATAGTAATCTGCCCGGGGCACCCGCCGAAGAGCGCACGCCACCAGTGGGGGTCGAGAAGCACATACCTGTCATATTTCTGGATTTGAACGATGACACTACGAACAGTGCGTCGTCTGGTAATGGTGCAGCCAATAGTACAACGCCGCTGATTGTGGGGGCCCAATCGATATTGCCCAAGGAGCAAAGTGGAAAGATGTACACCTTGCCATTGTTTAGACCGGATGCTGGAGATGTGCAAGATGTGAGTTTTTGGAGGGGGGGGGGGGTCATCAGGATCCCTTGCAGTGCAGTACTGGTCCTTTGGACTTGGTGTTTCTATAAGTCACCACCAACCCAAAAAGGTCCAATGCGGGTGCAGCTTATTTTGTATACTCTACATATGCAAAAATTCAAAAATTTTAGTTCATGCAGATTTTCCCGCCATTTTTATAAAAGCATTGACACCTGTTGGCGATAACTCGTTCTTGTAATCCATTATCTCAGGGTAGGATGAGCATGCGCAGAGGGTGACAACTCTATATCTGGTAAAATCTGGGAGTCAGCCTGTGCGAGACCCATGCCTGCACTGGAGGGGCCTGAAGGCAGTGTGTGTTGCAGACCAGAGCTGTGGCCAGTTGGGATAGTTCGATCCACGAACATCCTGCATTGAACAAGACCACGCCCGCCCACGAACGAGTCTACGCCATTTTGAAAGTGGTGGTTCGATTGTCGCATCCGGCCGAGATCGATCTACATCTTCGAAAACGTCTATGCTTTACTGTGGTCAAACCACCGAGTTTTGCTGAAAGATTATTTAAACGGATCGTGGGCACGGTATGTGACTATTTTTTAATATTTCATGTCAGCATCGACCGAACCGATCCGCTAATCTGAGGGGTGGATCGATCCCCATCCGATCCGGCTGCTGGATCGGCCTGATCGGCAATTTAAATTTTGCGCGCTTTCTGCTGAAAACTGAAGGTGTGGCATGCTATGATGAGAAAATTCCGTTTTTCTCCTCTGAAATCAGCGTTTAATCCCGCTTTAGGCGCTGATTAGCTCTCCTGTGTCCTTTAGAGTGGTCCAATATGCAGTGACAGCGAGGAAACAGAGCAGATTGGTGAGGAGGGAGTGACATAATCCCCACCAATCTTAAATTTTTGAAGTGGATCGGCCGGATAAGGCCGATCCAGACCCTGGATCGGATCAGTCGATGCTAGATTTCATGAGATTATATGGTCTGTTATTTTAGGAAGCTTTAACTGGGACCGGTGTTTACTACGATGTGGTGTCGCACATACCCAAGTCCAGTTTCGATCCGGAGGCCAGGGAGACGTTGGCCCTGATCGCGGCACGTAGCGACAGTGTGGACGCGGCCGATGGCGAATCGTACATTGAACGGTACACCAGGGGCATCTCCGAAGTAGAGAGCATACTGGCCTTGGATCGGTTGCGTCAGGTAGGGTGTCGAGGGGTCCTGAGGGTGGGGTTAAGGCAGATAGGAGAATGGTTAGCTAGAACTACGCGCCTATACTCTCAATGCTATATCTAGAAACTGGACCAGCCGGGTTACGGTACAGTATTAAGGACTGGTGCGAAGGGGTTGTACTGTCGCTGTGTGGGACCTGGAGAGGGGCAGGGAGTGTGCATGTGCACTAGTACTAAGTTCACTAGTGCGCCATAATCAGGAGCCTGGCAGTATACGATCGAGTCGTGAGAGTGGTGGCTGTTTCAGGAGCTGGTCATCCGAGAACTACTCAACGCTGGATTGAAGACAGGGTTAAAGAGGGCGACCAGTGTCCCGTTGTCTGATCGGGTAAGCACGCCCACCCGTTTGTGCCCCCCCCCCCGTGCTCACCGCGTGCCATCTGTTTAGATATGCATGATGGGCTTGCCGACCAGTCGATCGGACAGTGTGAACCTGTCGGAGCAAGGACGCAGTGGGGCGGGCCAGTTGGGTAAGTGCGATGTGGGTGTTGACCAGCACTGCACCAAGGCCTACTGACCCAGCTAAGTACACGCCACGTTCTTGTCTAACCAATGCGTCCATTGGATTCACTCACACTCGTGTCTCGTCCTATCATATTGACTGGGTGGGAGGAGCACGTTGCTTCCTTTTTGGCCGTATGACGAGTGCTTGAGGCCGGGGTCCGGGCGAGTACTCTGAGCGAGGCCATGTATGGGAATGACGAATTATGTTGTTTAGTGTCGATGAACTTTTTGGCCATGCCATTTCAGCAAGGGAATGCTGGTGGGGGTTTTCTCTGAGGTATAACCTGTATGTACTCTACTCTCTTTCAGCACGACCAACTTGCCTTAATCTAAAACCTTTCTATACTGGACGACGTACGTGCCCGGAAAATATGTCTTCGTGTGCTTGTGTGTTCGTAGAGGGTGCCTTTCTCGAAATGAGAACATTTTCAGTTCCTAGAGCATGCGTATTGGTTTCTTTGAGTTTGTGAACGTGCTTTGCTTTGCACACGCGTCCGAGTGGATTTGTGCAGGGTCTGCGGGCACAGTGCACCGGGGTAAGGGGGTTGAAGGTGTAGTCTGATGTACACAGGCCACAGGAGGACAGAAGAGGGTGGGCTTAGAATTGTAGTAAACACAATCAAAAAGGTGAACCTTGTGTGGGAATCGAACAGTGATGTACAAGTTTTGATGGGCTGTCATACCTTCCACATAGTATGGACGCATTCACGTAGCAGGAATTGGAATGTGACCATCCTTTGTGGCTCTTTTGAAGTCATATTTCAAAATGTAGTGGCGAGTCAATTGGATGACTTGAAATACCAGTGGCCGGGTTCGATTCCCAGTTCCAGCTCATGTTTCATTCATGTATGGGAGAAAACGGAACCCCCTGGGTTTGGTCGGGTGAAAAGTTGTCGAAGGTCCTTTCTAATATTTTGCCTCCTACCCCTGAAATCTGCAGAAAAACTATTTTTACCCTGAAGGTGATGCAGTTGGGAAAGAACCAGTAAATTGTCGTTAGCAACTCTCATTCGGCCATATTTTCGAAAAGAAAGAGCTGAAAATAATATTTACCCGAGAAAATTCAAATTAAAAAATATGGCGGGAAATACAAGATTTTCTGCCCTGCTTATCTTGGTCATACATAGTATTTTACCATGAGGAATAGGGTTTTTAACATAAGACCCCCGGGTAGGGGCGGGGAAACATGGGCAGGAAAGACGGACCTCGACAGTCCTGCCTATGCATGGTTTGAAAAGGTGGGTCTTCACATATTGGCAAATATTGGCGACCTTGGTTTGGCCGCAGCCTCTCATTGTTTGGCAAGTGGTACTATTTTGGGGGGGAGGGGGTGCGACTCTACAGCGCGAGGTGGGATAGCGTGCTGGCACGGCCCCATGCCCTACACCCACCAGTACCCATAGTCTGTGCCCACGGATGGGTGGGACCCACGCAAGACCCCACATTTTGGCCAGAGGGCGGGGGCGCCCTGACACCATACCATGGCATGTGCATGGTCTGCTTGCATGTTCCCGTGGGTGTGGATGGAAGAATAGACTTGGATTGCATGCGCATGGTCGAATCGTGTGCGCTTTTGTTCAGTATCTGTTTAGACAATCATTGCATCAGCTATGTGTGCTAATCAGATCAGCAGATGCGTGTCTCTGTTTCAGTGGTCGGATTGAACAGTCCGAGCGTGATGGGAGGACTGCAGCAGGCGCCCAGTTGTCTGCCCTCGGTGCAGGAAGAGCAGGCAGTCCAAATCGAACACCTCGCTGGTGGACAGTCGATGGTGCATGGGCACGAGGTATGCGGGGACTCGATGGGCCCATATACAGTACGAGTACCCGTGGGAGAGACCACTCCGGCCCCCGAGCTTCCCGCCCGACCCGTGGTCATCGCCTCCTCCTTTCAGGCGACGGGCAGCTGTGCCACGTCGGACGAAGCGACCAGTGCGCACTCGAGTGGCTACGGCTCGCAGCTGTGCCTGGGACAACGGGGAGGCGTGGTTCGGGCATTCGATGAACAAGAAGAGCTCACTTCAACCACCGAAGAGGACACGGCCGAGGACTCGGCCACTAAAGCCATGGAATCAGGTCACTTCCCCTCGCCTACTATCAATCCCAGCCCAGCCACTAGAAACTTCTCCAAATTGCCATTGGATAATTCAACTTCCTTCTCCGAATACGACGCACACTTGTTGGAGACGTCGATCATATCGATCGGGTCCAAATCCAGCTTCGTGGAAGACGAGAACAAAAGTGGTCCTCTTGTCAATAACCTACCCTGTGATCAACCCGATATGTGACTGCCCCTAGGGCACTAGGTCTGTGTCCAGCTTTGTTAGGGCTGCTTACCCGTGACTCAACGTGTATTCATCCGGGCTTTCTTCCATTTACCTGATTGGCTTATAGTACATGACAACTACATAATCGACAAGAAACCTGATATCCATTCGATCATGGACGATTGAAATATCCTGAAACACGCTCAATCGGTTTTCTCGTCTCGGCTTCTCTCAATGCATTCTCCAATTGGAACAGTTTATTTCTAAAACATAAACTTCATTAATGATTACTAAAACATGTGAAACTGAAAAGGAACTTACTCCAAATCTCGCAAAATATCTTTCGGTTGTTTATGAATGACGTTAAAACGAATCGTGATGCAAATCGGTTTCGGGCCCGCGGCCGTGCTTGTCTCGACATAGTTAGACATGGCAGATAATTGTATCTGACGATTCGGATATTGTAACGGCAATTCCACTGAAATTCGAATGGGCATGTGAAAAAAATCGGTTCCACTATCTCGCGAGAGATTGGTTCCACGACACCGGAATATAAAACTCGAAAAAAGGCGGGAAACATGTGCAATTCAAAAATGAATTGACGTCCAAAAATTTTGAAAAGCACGTTTCCCGACTTTTTCGCACATTTCATAACCGTCCTGTCAAAAGCTGACCAACATCTTACTTTTTATCAAAAAAATATGCGTTTCGACTTGAATCAAATAACTGGCATTTTGATAAGTGTATGGCGTAAATTCGATCAACTGACTAAAATTCAGCGAAGTGCATATATATCCATCGTGTTTGTCTTATACTGCAGTGTCTGATCAACTCCAGCATCCAAAACTGGGCCCACGAGACACCCCTGGCCTGCTCATTTCGGGCGAAAATGGTCACATTTCGACCAGGCCCTCCCCCAGGCGTGAGCTAGGTCTACTGTAGACCCTCTTGAAGGAGTCAGGCTGACGTGAGTCCAAAACCCCTGTCACGAAGCGAGCCAAGTCCAAGACTCTACCACAACGGAACTTTATCCTTGCCTGACTTCACATTTGTACTCTGCTGAAAACGGGGAAGCCAGGACCCATCTGAGACCTCGTCTGTCTAATGTACTGTTCATCGCTGCCTTCAAACCGTGTGCACACGCAATTGCATGCAGGAGAATCGCAAGGCTGAACAGGGTTCATTCAAGTTTGGAAACAGGAAAAATTTGCAATTTTTGAGCCAAAGTCAGGAAAAACTGCGCAAAGTTGCATTTTTAAGTTTAAAATTTTTAAAATTCAGAGGAAAATTTTAATTGTCTGGATAAATCAAGGAAAATAAGATTTTGCGCCTTGTACGAAGTATACTCTAGAATCGATGTTGGAATATTAAAGAAACAGAGTATAATATTCAGCCGGGGGGGGGGGGCGAAATTTTGGACCCATATCTCAACTCAAGTTGTCAAAATTTCATTTCCCAATAGCCCCATTGAAACCAAAATTTTCGCATAGGTGCTGGAGGTTGTAAACTTTGATTACCCCCTAAATCGTGGGTGCTGCATCTGAATATCATTTTTTTCAATATTCTAACACCAATTCTAGAGTGCACTTCGTCTTTAGTGAAAAGTTTACAACGAAATGAATACAAAGAACATGCTTATTGCTTCCTGGGCCCATTTAAAACACCCAAACATATCAACGCCCCCAGCATCGACCGACCCGGGTGTGAGGTCACCAAACCGACCCGACCCGACCCGATCCAGAACCGACCCGATCCGACCGAGCCAACGTTGTATTGCGCCCACTCATTTGTTTTCTGGCATGATGCACAGTCTTTCTTCGATAAAGAACCATCGATAACAAACACCCGCAGTCAAGGAGGAAAGGGCTGACGGATTTCGGGCAAAAACGGACGTGGGACGAGAACTTTAGGACTAAGTTAACGTGATCGTTCCTTGCCTCATGCTGTCTGAGGCGACAGCGTAGAATTTCACAAATTTTTATTGTTTAACTGCACTTGCAATATCCCGTTTCGCTTCTAGACTTGACTTGTTAGAGTAGAAGGTGACCAGTATGAGGACAGCTTTTTAAAGTTTTTTTGGCTGGGACCCCCACCTACCCTAATTTCCTATTGGTTTTGCCAGTTGCCAGCCAGCAGTCATAATGACGGGTGCGGCAGTGTGTGAGGCGATGAAGTCTCATGGCAGGCTCCCTCTGACGGCCTCACTTGGACCTGCTCCGCTGGAGTATCACCGCCGAGGGCATCATGCGCCAGAATCGGCGTTTCCGAATGAGGGCAAGAACAGAGGGCCTCGAATGGCAATTAGGACCAGTTTTCTCAATCTTAGGCACCGCTTCCACCTCCAATTGAATTCCTAGTGAATCGCCAACAGGCAGTTCTCTGAGAACGGGTTTCCTAAACTGACGTCTTCAGCCAGAATAGAACTGAGGTGTTTCAGTCAGGGCCCCCCCCCCCCATCATCCTCTCACAAGCCAAATGAGCCGCGCTCCTATGTGGACAGAATGTGGATGGGGTCCAAACTTCCAAAAAAACGTCGATGTCATGCATGGGCGGCCAGTCCAGTGGGCCCAGAGAAAAAATTTTGGCGGGAATTCAAAATTCCGATCCGGCCGACCCACAGCTTGAGTCGGTTCCCCCAAACAGATCCGGCCCGGATCGGTGGGTCGGTCCGGTAAGTCGGTCGATGCTGGCAACGCCCCCTTAGCCAGGGGTTAGGTTTTGGGTGCTGCAATCCACCGTGTCTAAAAATAACTTACCAATTTCCCAGTATTCCTTGCACTGTAATAACCAATTCTCGATTCGTTTTCGTAGCTTCTATAGCTGCTTCCACCTAAAATCATTCAAATGACATACGAAAACTGGAATAATATATTTGGTGTACCTTGGCATTAACAAACAGTTCAACATGTCGAATCGAATTAGCAATTGGGAATCGCAATGGGGGCGGCTCCAATCGATCAGCTTGAAATAAACTGAAAAGACCAATGTCTTATTATCCATCCAAGGTTCTCCCTATGCTGCTTGTCTGGAGGGGAGTCCAACTCTAATTAGTATTAGCCTGATTAATACGCATTTTTTATTATAAATTGCTGGACCTGCAGCTCATCCTAGGCGCTGCAGGCTCCTCGAAAAATATCAAGGGTCCATGCTTCAGCTCCCATCCCTTGAGCCTGACTAAAAGCAAATACCCCTTGGGACCCTATGTTCTCAAAAATGCCCCAAATTCAAAAAATGGCGGGAAAATCTGGTAAATTTGAATATGCAAGTTACCAGATCAATATCTTGCCCCAGATCCTGGTCGAGCCCAGGAAAAATACTGTTCAGAATGGTTCTGCAGCGAGGAAACTATTTTTGGGGAAAATGCAAATAAAAAACACAGTTTGGCATCAAAATTATCCTCGAAACTGATGATTGTATTCATGAATTCAGCATGGCCACTTGCAGTCCATATATTCACTCAACGAGCATAGTTTCTTTCTCCTCTTCCATCCAAAAATCATGGCAGAAAAGGGTGTCAGATTAAGTATACACTGCCGCAGAAATACTAAAGTGGGAAGCAGCTGATCGTGAGTACAGGATTATAATAGTCCTGCCTGCTACAATATTCGCGACAACTTCGATAGACGCCCTATCATGCTTAATGCAGAGAAGCAATGCCATCCACGTTAAAAGAATGTTTGAATTTTTCGAAGATAAAACCCTGGAAACTAGATAAGAAATTATCCGCAGAACTTACGAGAAATCCCAAACTATATAGGTCAAAAATTTTAGTTTTACTCGAACCTCAAAGACGAAGTGTACTCTAGAATCAATGTCGGAATATTGAAAAGAGTATAATATTCGGATTCAGCATTCGCGTTTTAGTAGGGTAAACAAAGTTGGGACCGTTATCTCAATTATTTAAGAAGTCGAAATTTTTATTCCCCAAAGGTCCTTCCCTTGCAATCAAGAATTTCAATTTTTTGCATAGGTGCTGGACGAGAATTATGGCTTTTCCCACTTAAATTCGAGTGCTGAATCTGAATACCAAGCTCTTTTTCCAGTATTCCAACATCAATTCTAGAGTGCACTTCGCCTTCAAGTTTGTTATCAGAGCTTGAAGTAAAATCTTATTTCTGCATCTTACTTTCTCAAAAATGGGCTTATTTGACTCGTTATTTTCATATCTAAATTCCATAAATTGTTGAACATAATCGAAATCTCGTATTCTCGATCGTATTGAGAAACGTCTGGTATAATCGTGATTTCTGGAGTACGCAAAAAAATGACCAAAGTTACCCCAGCATTCATTCTTTTCGCTGGATTGGGCTAGAAAGAGAAAAGTAGTCAATGAAAACAAGTCGGAATGATTGATTTTAAGTACGGTTACTTGACGCATATAAACTTGAAAATTAATGCCACGAGCGGCCAAGTCATCGATTTCGCTCCTTATTTTTTGGCTCATCGACGAACACCACTGACGTTGATATTTTCCAAAATTGTCCAATAAAATGGCCATGTAATTCGAAAAACAATTGATATCTTCATTTGGATTCCATAAAATTTCCTACAACAAAACGTTTAAAAATGATAAAATGTGAATTGAAGAGGAAGCATGACAAATTCTGCAAAAATACAGCCCAATAAACTAATAAATAGGAAAACTGACCGGCAATGCGGTGCCCGGCAAGACTGTCATGGAACAGTAAGTGAAAGAATAAAAAAAGTGATCACGATAAAAAGCAAAATTTGAGATTATTAAAGCGACAAGGCCTTACCGGATAAATTTCGTTCAAAAATTGAGCCACGAATTCTGATTCGGGGATAACATCTTCTGATTTCACATTGCTCGTCATCGCTATTAATTCAGGGGCTATCGTTGGATCAATCCAACAAAAATCAAAGGCGCCTCAAAGAATATAACGTGAAAAAATTATTTTCCAAGGGGAGGGTCACTTACACTGAAGATTAAAATCGGCGTACGGAATCAAAATTTGAATTTTATCTCCCAAAGCATTGTTGGCCATTTTTGATAAATGAAGCGGAGCACTGGAAAAGATGTTTTTAGGGATTTCTGAACAGGGGTTTTTCAAATTTATAAGATCGCTCGAGTGAAAATTCATAAAAACAACTGATTTTGAACTGTATGTGACGCTATGCCGAAAAATTTAGCACAAAATGACAACTTTCTGGAAACAAATTAAGAAAAGCCTGCCTAGTTCTCGTCATATCCACAAGCAAGGAAATGCGTCGATTCCCATCGAATTTCTTCTCGTAAACGGGTCCCAATAATTTTTGTAACCATGAAACTACTTCGATATTTGAGTTTCCTTTGTCCATCAATGCTACTTCCGCCGAATACATATTCGATGAATGATCATTCGGATTTGATTGATAAGACGCCATGAGTTTAAAAAAAACCTGACTCTGATTAAAATCTTTCGATAGATCAGCAATCTAGACTATCATATAAAGACTTCTGTTGGTAAACACAATAATCAAACAACAGAAGCACATACCTTTCCAGCTTTCGCTTTTCGCAACCAGTTCCGCTCGCAGCAGAAAGTACCTGAGCATCAAGGCCGCGATTAGCGCGAAATTCAAAATTAGGGTCTATGCTCTCATATTGATCGATCCGAGCTAGGACTGTATTATTCGCTCAACAGATGGCGCTACCTGCGACAGCGCCTGTACAGGCCAAACTTCAATTTTCTTTTTCTTTCTTTCTGTTGGCAGTAGAGGGTGGGGGTCACAAAAGTTCTCGCGCCACTCACCACTGCCTGGCAAGCGTTCAACTCCCGGCCAGGTAAATCATTTTGTGTAAAATATGTCCCAACCTCAGGTGAGGATATCTGCTTTCGGTAATGAGGTGAATAATGAACATGAACTCACAATCAGCGTCACATCCATTCCAGCTAAGGCCCAACTATAAACTAAAACTATATTTTACTCAACGTGAATTCGGGCTTTTGCCTAACGTAAGCTTATTGAATGCAGAATAAATCGATAAGGCTGCAACATCTGTTTCTGGGCTTCCAAACCGTAAAAACTTTTGATACTTTTTCTTTGCACTTCAACTTCTTCTGTTAGCCGTGCGTTTCACAACTGTTTTTTGTAATATTCAACTCAACGAACTGCACACATGGTAAACCTTCTTCTGAAGTTGTTCTGACAGAACAAGTTTCTGAGAAATTTCGACTTCTGTTAAGCATATACTCGAGAATATTCGAAGAAAAACATGCTGCACGGCTAAACTGAAAACTCCCAATCCACCTGTTGTTGCGAATATTTGCCGTTGCTACCTTCAAATTAGCCCAACCATTTTCCACATTTACATTGTACTGACAATTTAGTCGCACGACGAGTCGGTCATAGCCGAATTATATGCACGAGTGGCACGCACAGTACCGCCCACTTGAACAAGCCAAGAAACCAAATCACCGCAGCACCAATAGGAAAAAGGGGGAAAATGTATTGGCTCTAAACTTACCAAAACCTTACTGCTCGGCTCAAAATTCCAAACTACCACATTTTCAATCAATCCTAATAATTAAACTGACGAAACGCCATTCATTCATGCATTTACCAAGGATATCAAAGAACCACAATTTCCAGGCTTCTGCTTTTAGAATCCAAGCGCTTTAAGAAAAAACAACAATCACAAAAATTAAGATAAAGTAGAAAAAAAACAGAGTTATACTCTTGTACGCACGCACAAGCAAAGCATCGAACCGTCATAAATGCAAGGAAAAAATGTTCCCCAAATGCCTTGCGGCGAGGATTCAAAAGTCATCAAAAAAAGAAATTGTAGCTATTTGACGGATGACATACTTAAAAGCCCCCAACACCAACTAAATCAAAAAAGCCCCCAAAAAAACAATATCAAGGCCATGATTAGAAAAGGTTTATCAAAACGCGCATTCTAAAATCCTCACAAAAGTCAAATTACACGCATCAAAGTGCACAAAATTCTACTTTAATTTTGCATGTACAAACATGAAAACAGGCAAAAATAAGACTAGTGCGATTTATACGAATACATAAAGTTGATAAGACATGCCGGAAACCCATTTCAACACAATTAATTGATCACGATCAAATTGGTGAAGGATCGATTTCAAGTCACAAAAACAGATTTTCTCTTATTCTTGCCCCAAAATGAAAGAAATTACTATATCTGCACCAAAAGTAGGTTTTGCATTTATTGTCATCCTGATACTATATAATAAAAAACCTTATTTTCAACTCCAACATAAAAATTTTCAGACTCCTAATTTTTTCAGTTATATCAAGTTTCAAATTTGTAAAAATTGGCATTTGATCATTAAATTCTAGAAAATTAAGCTTCTGGCTGAAAATTCAAAAACTTGCCTTTCGCAGAAAATTGGCTATTCACTCGCTTGAAAAACGATTCCCCAAAAAACTTGAAAAAACATGCCGAAAAGTAGTTTTTGCATTTTCCACAAAAGCCCAAACTGAGCAAAATAAACAATCGAGGTGTGCATTTGAATTTCAATGACGAAAAAAGTATTGAGAAATTATTTCCTTGTCAGTTCATCATAGTTGCCAAACCATTCGAGGCCGAGCCGAGCAGAGAAACCCCCAAACTACGTAAAGAACAGAAATTGGACAAACTTATTCTTCCTTCAATTTTTGATTGTCACCAGCTCGCGGCTGTGTTTCAACGAAAAAACTTACCAAATCATCAAAAACTGCCCCAAAAAACTGCTATTTATACACTTCACAAAAAAACCACAAAAATCCGACGAAAACGCATAGCGCACGGCAGGCGATGATGAGAAAGTGCAAGACATTTAATATTTACACCCAAATTATCCCATCCTCTCAACCAGCCCATTACGTCCTATCCTTTCGTCGGATGGAAAGACTTCAAATCGCACAGCACTAACGGCGGCGAACGTGATCAAAAAACATTACGATTCCCCACCATTTTTAAAAACATGAGTCCAAAATTTTGTCAAGTACTCGCCGCACCGCCCGAAATGTTGTTTCAAACAAAATGAACTCACCCGCTGATAAAATTCCCACCTATTCTCCCTTCTTTCCACCATCCTCGCATTCCAATCGATAACAATTAAACGGAAGCAAAAAATGGCTGTTTTCATCAAAATAAACCACAAAAAGGCACGGGCGGGCGGCGAGGACCTACAATCACCAAAATCAGCCCTCCCACAAACCGAGTACACGCTACCATTCCCCTCTCCTTATGCACGATCAATGCACAACAGGCGGCAGTATCCGAGCTGACGAGTATATCAGAGTTCCTCACACAAGCACACCCCAATCACAAAAACAATACAATACAACCCCCGCCATCCCTATCCTAGCCAAAGGCCATTCAAGGAAATGCCTCGGGAGACCTACAATAGTCCTCGTTCCCTTCCCTCCAGTTCCCAATTTTGCACACTTACAACCCAAAACAAAGCAAAAAAAGCAAGCAAAACTTGTTCATTCGTCCACAATTGAAATATCACTTAATAAAATGTAAAAACCTGTGAAAATCCAAGACCATACGTAAGATGTTTTTGTAAAACCAACTGAAGCGTATGGCGGCTCTGCGTGTGATTTGACAAGAACTCATCGCACCATTTGGCCTCCTTCAAGATCGTCACAGATTCCATCCAGTCGTCTATCAAATCGTAAAAACAATCGGTGGTGGGCATAAAAAAGTCATCAAAACACACCCTATGGCGCAATATGTTTAAAAAAATGACAAAACTTAAGACGGGGAGGAAGGGTACGTACTGGACCACTAGGCGAAGTACATGACATTATTGGCGTCCGGATGAACTTGCACTGCACGGGCCATCGAACTCATCGTCGTATCTTCGCTCGTGCCCGACGGCTGACTGCCTTCGCCACTAAAATACAATAATAGAAACGTACAATCCCATTATTCCCCTTCTCCAACACTAGAGCCAGGCTAGTAAAGTCGGGACTAGAAGGTCACAACGAGTTCACCCTTTCCACTGCACATAAAAGCGCTAGTACGCACTGAAATCAAATGCATCGACATCGGTGATGAGGGAAGCATGAACACTATCACCCGTCAGAATGATATTTCAACCCAAAACCTTTTGACAGCTCAACCCTGTGGATCACTCAACATCTCCAAGGTTCCGCTCAACCGAGCGGAGATACATAGCTAATCCTTCCCAGTCTCTTCCCTGATCTCCTCCTACACCAATCGCAAGCCATGACACGTCCCTCAAACCCGTGCCACCCTCATCCGCTCTGCATTCAATCAGCTGCCCCCGCGCGCCCTTCGCCTTCCACTCACCTGTCGTGTTCTCTATCGACCAAATGATAACGAGCGCGGAACGCCACCAAATGCGCGTAATAAGCCGGCGCTGGAATGCTGACACTTCGCGTACAACGTACATACGTGTGGCACAACTGATAAGTCAACTGTTGAAGTTCATCCGCTGATAACGTATTATCGTCCCACAAGACGTGATAATGGCTCGGCCTGCTCGTGCCCTGCAAACATACACAATACATACCCAATCAACACCCATCCCCACACACGCTTACCTGAATTCCAGCGTGACTGCACAAAAAGAAATCGAACTCCGTCGGATGCGTGATTCCAACATCTACCGTCGTGCCCGGTGGGATATTGTACGCCTTGCCAACCTGAAAACACACAGTTCAATACTGTACCAAGTATGGGCAAGGTCGGCTGGGTTAGGTGGGGGTTTTGGGAGGGGAAGGAGATCAGATCAGATCGCGTGTGAGATGAGATGAGATAGGTCAGGTTCGGCTCGAGCTGTATGACTGTTTACATACAGTACTGTAGAATGGCTGGACAACTGGCCTGTGCTTGGAGGCCAGGGCTTCGTCAGTCAGGTACTGCTGGACCTGAGGTAGGGGGTTTTGAGAGGAAGGATTCAAGGTCGTGGCCGGCCCGCCCGACAGGGGGAGTAACCCCCTACCCCCCGCGTACTTGTACACCAACAAACTCAATGCCCACACTCGCGATCTTCGGGTGGTCACCACTACCAAACATGTTCTCCAACCCGAACCCTCTTCTAACTGCTGCCAGTATCGACTGTCTCCAAACGGGGTCACCTAGGGGTCGGCCCCTGGACCACGACCCTGCTCATCACACAGCACATACTTGATCCTTTTTATCCACAGCGAACAAACGCGTATGATGACGTTTCTGCACGGCGATAAACGTAATCCCGGGTTGATATCCACGTTCCAACATCATGCACGCTTCTCGCAATGCCCTCAATTCGTGTTGCAATACCTAAAATGACACTCATTACTACCTCCCCACTCGCGCCCCAATCTCCCCTCCCCACTTACATTAAAGAATTGACCCTCGGACACGCCATCGCGATACATTATGATTCTGGTCGGCTTGAAGCGCGTACTGCGATAAAATTGAATCAGAAGCTCTCTGACCATATTGGCCAAATCCGTGATAACTTCTTGACGATGTTGCTGAATACGCACTGTGGCCGCGTAACGAGACGGATGAGCATCCATGCTTCCCACAACCTAAATTAACCCAAAATTCATCCATCTCTTTTAAAACTCCTATTGTTAACTTACCGCAGCGATCGATGGTTTCTTACTATCGCCAGCCGGTGGATGCGTAATATCGGCTCCCACAAAAATCACAGGCTCATTGAAGATTCGAGGTCTGAAAAAGCCACTCAATCAATAATCCTCCCATTCCGCGATCTCCCTGTCAAGCCTGCTCACCTCGTGTTTGGCAATAAAATACTGTTAACGCCTCCCAATTTCACATTAATCTTTAAACATAGATTGGACAAGGTTTGCGGATTCGGTTTGATGACGTTTTTGGCTTGTACGCATTGCGTGGCGATACCCAGCACCGTATCGCCCACTCGTTTCACTTCGGCGTAAACTGGTGTCTTTCCGGGTAAGACCACTACGATCAACTGCAATCCTTGAAATGTTTGTTTCAAATACTTGAACATCGGTTCAACTTGATCAACGCCCGCCGCGTATTTGCAAAAACACGGTTGTCCAATTACGGGCATTCCGGCATCGTTCGAGATCCGTTGCAGTTGTGCGGTAAAACTCCTAAAATTAGCAACCATCTTATTAATCCCTCCCCCCACTTTCTGTCCTCAACGCTCTACAATCCCTTTCTTTTCCCACTCAAATATTGAAAATCCTGCCATTTTTATTCAAAAGAATTAAAAATTATCGATTAATCGACAATGGAATTATTGATTGGAAAATTGATAGACACTATTAATCGATAATTTTACCTTATCGAGTCCCAAGCCTCTTCTTACCTCAAATCGCTGTCCTTCACGTGTTGCTGCTGAGCGAAACACGCGATAGCCCACACTTTGATTTCGACACCAGTATGGAACTGTTTTCCGCGCATATCCCACACGCCCTGAGCCGGCACTGCTGTTGCCTTCGTCTGAAAATAAACTTCTTCAATTCTCGCCAACTAATTGCACACAAGTCATCTCACTTACCCTTCCACCGTAAAGCAATTTGGGCGCGGCTAATACGCGTCCTTTCACTTCGGTCATGGCTTGATTGATCGCTATTCCGAACTCGTGCGCGTACGGATCATTATTGAATTCGGCCTTTCGAACCAACGTGGCGATTTCTCGTTCGCGTTCTGGCGCCGATCGAGCCGTTGCTCTGATCATGGTCGACGTTTGAGTATCGGTTAATTTTTTGATGCATCTTTGCCCTGGCACGATATTGCACACTTCGGGCGGTAAATACGTGTGCTTTTGCTCTTGGCCCACTTGCAGGCACGGTAAATGCGGATATTTGAGCTGCATATGGTACTTGTCGAAAAAGTATTTGGCCACCGTACATTCAATCGTCTGACCATTCTCCAATTGCAATGGAAACCTGAAAGACAACAAGCCTCATTTTCCAACCAGAACTAACATGTCACCATTTTTCACTTACGTCTGAGTTTGCGCCGGTCTTCTGGTCACATTGCAAACCCTGTATTTACGTCTCATCGTACCGCAATGAGTGATTTCAATTTTGAGTCCTAAATTAGAAAAATTTTTACGTCCATGTCCTCGAATCCTAATTGATCGAGATTGATCAGATCGATTATTATTGACCCTAAACCCCCAACCTATTCTTACCTCGAATTTCTTTCGTAAACTTCACACGCTGAGCATCCGACAACGGGCGTCGATCGTTCAATCCGGCCATTGGCGTCTCCAGCACCTCGGACAAGAATTCGATAACGGGCATCGAGCGATAAAAGGCGGTGGCGGAAACTAAAATCACACCCGTCCTCGTCCATCCCGTACATCTCACACAATACTCACCATCGATGTTGAGCATCATCTTCCACTGAGACGGGCGTACGCTTTGGTGAAAACCGAACCAAACTTCGCGCCCCCCGCCCAGCTTACTATCCAAATAAGCGCCGGGAGGCGAAAAAAACGAGCGTCCAACTGGCGTGTACCTAAATGATACCATATATTTAACCCATCCGGTCAGAAATATGAATGAATGCTTACTTCAAACTAGGCAGGTGTCTAAGTATCACATCCATAGCTTGCACAGATTCATAGGGAATTGTACGCACGCGTCCTTCCATCGCTTCTTCCAACAATGACAAACTCACTTGCGACACCCATTTTATCGATACTCTAAATTGTCTCTCCACAGCCGAATCGCCCGGCAACGTCACTTCCAATTCCATCTATAAAACCCCCATTTCTATTCCCCACCAGTCACTCTTCGCACTCCATCAACTCACCCTCTCTTTTCCAATAGGCAACGGTTCACGAGTGTACATATTTTTCTTTCCATCGTACACAGGTCGCAGATTGTTGAAAATCCTGTTGTAAGCTCGGACCATAGTCGAAACGATTTCCCTAAAATACACTGGTTAGTAAGCAATATCCAGACTTCACAGTATGGGATAGACCTGCTATAGGTTGTGCACCCTAGGATGATATACATCGCTGACTACGTAATATAAGTTTAAAATAGAATTTATCATCACACCACCACAGCCTATGTATGCATCTCATCCGATTCCCTACGATTATCCTGTGGTCTGGAAGAGATGGGTAAGGCCAAACGATGTTTCCACCCTTCTCGGCACAGTATGGCATGCTATGCTTCACTGTAAGAAAAGTACTAACCGTACCAAGAGTAAAAAAGAGAGAAACGGTGCGCTCACAAAAAATTTATCTTTCAAAAAATGGCATGAAAAAACGCTGCCAAAAACGTTGTCAATGCCTGGTTGGTTCTCTGCTTACATGGGTCTCACGTAAAGTACGTCCTCCCCATAAGTACTTGGTTCAGAATAACTGAGTGAATTACAGTTCGAAAGCGCCAAAATTGTGAGGAACCGTGTCTCCAGCAAAACTGTCAAAATTCCAAAAAGTTGCATGCAGGACAGGAGCTGAAGCCCACCTTCAGAGTTCAACCGCAACCACTACACCCACCAAAACCCTTTTAGCTCCCAGCACCCAGACCTAGCCCACATGAGCGCCGTTTCCCATTCTGACTGTTTTACTGATGAAAGAGCTGTATAGCGGGATGGCACAAGAAGTCCCTTGACGGCTCTTTAGCACTGAGGGAGTACCTGATGGGCAGTGGACCCCATGCGGTCCCTGTGCCCGTACAGGGTCGAAATTGGGCACAGCTGACAACATACCTGTTGACTCGACGTGGACATTTCTCGGGCGACACATTGATCTCGTAATGTTGTATAATTCCACCTGGAATACGGACCTGGAAATGATTGGCCCTTAAGACGATCGGTCGCCCTTCGACGCCGTGATTTGGTCGACGCGGTGCCAAAAATACGCCACCAGTCACTTCTTTCGATGGTGGCAATCCAACTGGTCCACCCGGTGCTAAACTCGTCTTGGCCGCTCCTGGTGTCGTCGCCCCGCCAGCTGGCGGTTGACCAATCGGCGCCAATGGCGGCTGCGCTAAAGGAGGCGCCAACTGCGCTAACGGCGGTTGCTGGGCTAAACCAAATTGATGCGCAGCCGGTGGGCCGCCGCCAAAAATACCACCGCCTAGTCCCATCGGCCCCATAAATAACGGACCTTCGCTAGCTAAGCAAAAGAAATAGTTGAATCATGTTGTCTGAGAAAATAATACCCATCACTCATTCACATGATTTCAATGCCCGCCCTATACCTTCCAATATATTAGAAAAATCGACACGCATTTCCTAAACTATAGAAATGCCAAAACCCAAACATACCTTGGCCGAGACTAAACATATTGCCGGTATTTCGATCAGGCGACTGAGTATCGTTGAGATAATTGACGGAAGACGCCGCCGCCGTCGAATCCGACAAAAAACAGGCCAACCGACTCAACTGGCTATTCCAACGCGCCGCCGATTCGTCCAGCGCGCTCGAACTTCGATTCGCTATTGAACTTGTCGGATACGTGGTGAAGATATCGATCAGGTAATCAAGCAATATAACCAAACAGATAACCAACAATGTAACTCGTCTCGAGTTCCTGTCAAAGTCAACACAGAACATGTACTGCCTACCGCCTCAACGACCAGTCACCCCCTTTCTCGCCCGCGTCTATGAAACATTCTTGGAGCCTGTCACGCGTAGGACTCGATCAATAAAAATTACCACTTCACCAACACGAGCAGTCGGGCTGGCCGTATATGGGATGGGTGTTTTTGTTTATCACTTCTTCAGTTCTAGTTAAAGTCTAGCTAGACATAACAGGCAGGACGAGAGACAAAAAAGGAGCTCATTCCGAAGGCAGACGACAAATGCAACACTAGCTACGGCCTAGGGATTATGCATGGCACGAGTTGTTACCAGACGAGAGGCCAACCAATTCAAGGACACATCGGTCTATAATTACATCGGGTAATATTTTACGTAATCAAGTGTTACATATCCACCGCAATTATTTTTTTTATGGGGATAAGGTAAGAACTATGTAGAAAAACCCAAACTAACCTGGTACTATTCAAGTCGAAAGAATTTTCGAAATTTTGATTACCTACACTCATTAGTAAAAGGACGGTCATGGTATTTTCAATGAATCCTCACCCCAAGTTTTTTGAACACTTTGGTGAGACGCCAAAATTTCAAACAATCGCCCACGCTTGGATAAAATCCCATAAATAAATGAGCTTACAAAGTTTCCTAATCGATCAAATTTCATCATTCCCAGAAAATCTCACAATAAGCCTACAAATTTGAATTTTTGAAAATTCCTCCTTTAAGAACACATAAACATAAAAAAATCGTACGCGCCAACGAAGCGTATCACAGGCGATACATCGACGTAGTATCCGGCAACACACACGCAGGCCGAAGAATGAGTCAGGAGAAGGAATCAACGCCGCGTAGAATATTTCGATTCCACCTCCTCTTTTCTAATCGTACGTCAGCGCCGTTAAAAGCATTCAATAAAAAAATTATAGGGTGCATAGCCTAGAGGAAAAGAAAAAGGGGCCGCTGATGCTGATGACGATGATAAGACGGAAAACGTCAGTCACAAATAAACTTCATGCGCAAGACATATGCAAAAATGCTTACAGGAAGCGTGCCAGCGCGCGGCACGTTCCTTCGACCAAAGAATGTCGCTTGCGCATCACGAGCACAGTATGAAATGGATGCACTACATTGTGTCTCGCAACGCTCGCACACTGTGCCTGAACATCGATCGAGACTACTGTGTACGGAAAACAGCGCGCCACTTGCCTCAGTAGCACAGATTACGGCTGTGTGTTTTGTGTCATCGATCGATCGGTGGTTGGTCCGTGATCGATTGAATCTATTGCGGAGAAAACATTGCAATATCGATAGAAAAAGTACGAAGTTCAAAATTGGTACGATTCAATTTGTGCAAAAATTAGAACTTTTAAAAATTTTAAAAACACGTTTGAAAAGTAATCGGAACTATGCCGATTTACAATTTGTATCTTTTCGATCGAAATGGGCAGTGCGTATATTACGCGGAATGGCTGCGATTAAAGAATACACCGGTGAATAAAGATGAGGTAAGAGTTAGTAGGGGAAAGAGTGTTGGAACCCTATTGAAAACAGCGAGGGAGATCGGTTTAAATTCCTTGCCTCCAATTTTTCGAAGCGCTGGTTAGGGAACCAAGTGTTGATCAAATTTCAACAGATGTTTTCTACAGTGTTCTTTCATCCATCGTATTCAAAAATTTTATCGGCCGGCATCTTTGCGCAAGACATCGAAACAGTAGTCTTCTGGATCTGCTACAGTGTGAGCATGGTCGCGGCACAGATTTATACCATGGTCTCATATCATTGAAGTTGTAGATCATGAGTTCACATACCACGGAGGGGGTCTTTGAGCCTTTAGGTACAGGAGCATGGTAGAGCTGAAGGATTTCTGGTAATCTGCGATATCAAAGGAGTGAAGACCGCTTTGAAGTCAAGGATTTTAGGCTCTTCTCCATACTTAATTGCTGTTCTTGGTTACAGTACTGTATCTTAAAACCCGACGATAATCAAACTGGTCACAGCGAGGGAGTAGATAGATATATCAGGCATGACAATTTTCGAGATGCACACCAGAGTTAGAAAGCCTGTACTTAAAATATCTATAAATCTGAAAAAATTTTCAAATTTTTTTGGCTTGCAAGATGGAGTTTTTTATTAGTACGGTACGGCCGTACCAGACCCCAGGTTCGGGTACGGTACGGGTGCAATCAAAAAAGGGCGCTTTTGCCGTTTGGTCCCCTGGCAAAGGCTAGTATAAGGCTGGATGATGCCTGGTATTGGCCTAAGCTTAAGTTTTATATCAGACTAAGCCAAGCCTACGCCTAGGCCCAGTATCAGTCTAAGCCTAAGTCATATGCTGGCCTAAGCCTAAGCCTAAGCCTAATACCAGCCTAAGCTAATCCATGTTGGGGACCAAACAGCAAAAGTGCCCAAGAAAGTCGGTACGGTCGACCCTGGACTCTTAGTTCATAGCGTTGCCCAGCGTTTTCTATGGTGATAAGCTAACACTTCTAATCCTTTGCCCAGGATCGAGACAGTTGTCAAAATTTAACGGGTGGCCAGGGAAACGCTAGGGTTCCGATCCCGAATTCGATCTAGCGACCAGTTTAGCGGATCGTTTCGTTCCTAATCGAATTTGAGGTCTGAGGTGACAGGAAAGTGTCTCAGTAATCCTGAGAAGCATTCCTTGCCAGGCTTAAAAATGGCAAGATTCAGCCACCAGATGCTGTTAATTGTTTGCAAGAAATAAGCTAAGCTAATAAGCTAGTAATAGGAGACCAGCGCATGGCATACGCGAGGGTATAATGTATAACCACAACCACGCCGATCCCAGTGAGCTTCAGCCAATAGCGGTTGATATCTCGCTTGGCGCAAGCATGAGCAGCGAAGAAATTTTAGGAAAGCGCAGAATCCCTCTGGAGCAGCACAGCGTGGCTTGGCAGACATGAAGTATGCATTTAACCATACAATCGGTCTGTAGCTGCCGTTCGAACGTCATGAAATATGAGCCGGCACCTGACGAGGAAATCACGAGTTGGCCTAATTAGAACAGGCGTTCAGCCAGAACGTGTTGGTCCTTCCTCTGCTAATCACAGTTCCGTGCGTTTGCAATGTCGACAACCGATGCTTGTGTACAGCAGATCCACCTTCGCTAGGTCTATATTGTAGTCTACGCACAGGATATGCACAAACATCTTTGAGCTCATTAGTCTAATGCTGCTTCATAATGCTCCACAATGGTTGTTTATGTAGGCCTATTCTCGTTTTCTTACTCAAAAACATGTGTTAAAATGGATTAATCGCTGCACCCACTTTTTTCTAACTTGTTCGAATGTTAATGCACAAAGTTATTGTCCTTCTCGGAAAATAAGACTGTCAAAACAAGCTTATTCTCACTAAGTGCTTCTAACGAGTTACAATGAGAAGCCGCCTCCTGCTGGAAATGTCCCATCAGCATGAACACCCTCATCGTTAGTTCGCCAAAGCATGCAGTCCGCACGCTTTTCTGTATCCTCTAATTATTTTAGGAAGCCAAACTACTCTATGGCATGGTCCTGTCATTAAAATCGTTCGTGTCCAAACTCACGCCAACTGCTGACAGGTAGGAGACATGTTGATTCACTGTTTCCTTCCACTCCAGTCTTCCGATCACGAGGCAGGGGAACAGTGACGTCATGCTCACATCCTCATCCCGCCACGCTATTTGGAGGTCTCCATTGGACAGTTCTGACCATAGGAAAGTCCAGTCTGGGACTGCCTTCATTAGCCTATCGATCATCCTTTTCTATTTTAGCCGAGCCAATTTCAAGAGTTTCTTAACAAGCACGTATAAAGCTACTTTATTCGAAACTGCCACCGGCATGCGAATAATTATGACCACTGATCGCACTGCGGCTGGAATCTATGAATTGTTGAGACAAATCTACGCCGAGGTATGTCGTTGCTCCCCGTCCTAATCAAAAGTCATTACCAACATCTGTCATGGGTTCCCAAGCCAGATGGGACAGACAGGGGTATGACTATATTCCCGATGGCCGCCAATCAAACTGGGGTGTTTTACTCGCGATCAGTTTTTACCCATAAATATTACCTAACCAATAATACACAACTGTTTACATTTCAGGCAGTCGTACCGTACGTGATGAAAACTGGTCTCCTAAAGGATGGCGTGATACGGAGCAAAATGTTCGAGAATCACGTCCACGAACTAGTTCAAAAACATTCTAGCTACTTCCAACCAAATAAACCGTAAATTCTCGTTGGCTTGCCTGATGTACATGTCTATACTTCTAAGGGGCTGCCACACGAGCTATCTTCTTCTGCAGTTCCTTGTTCGCTTCTGCACGCTTCTCTGCGTATTCTTGCATCCTCGCTTCTAACTCTGGCCGAAAGTGCCTGATTAAACCCTGAAAGGAAATCGAATTTGACTAACGCCCGTGCCTCGGCACTTCATTTTGGCGGAAAGTGTGTACCTGGCAGAATGAACAAACTATCTGATCTCACTTCCTCGTGACGCATCTCACCTGCACAGGCCACGCGGCAGCATCGGCCAGGGCACAAATCGTGTGTCCTTCCATTTGCTTGCTCAATTCCCAAATCATATCGATTTCATCCTTTCGTGCTTCCCCATCAACAAATCGCCACATCATCTTGTTCAACCAGCCACAGCCCTCGCGGCACGGCGTGCACTGAAATGGAAACAGTCAATCATCCGCGACTGCTGACAAACCCGACCAGACTGTCATGAACAAGCAAGGAACGGGCAGGGTCCAGCCGATGCTAAGGGTGGTTGGGGTAGGATGCAAATCAAGACTGGGTACCTATGCCCTACTTGCCGCGTGGTAATACAAAACACTGGCCAAACGAGCCTCACGTGGTCCAAAACACTAACCCCCAGACCAGCATCGACTGATCCGACCCTCAGCCTGGATCCCGATCCCAATCCGATCCATACTCTGGATCGGCCCGATCTGATCCTGACCGATCCCAAACCAAAAACTGTACACAATCCTGCACAATCTTTGTTCTTCAATCATTAGGCAAAAAAAACTCGGAGCTCCGACTGTTTTACATTTCCTAATTTCTACCATGAACGACAAAGCTCTTTTCTTTTTTCAGACAAACGAAAGCCTATTTTTCAGACAAAGGAAACGTGTTGTAACCAATCGCTTTCACAGGGTCCCACCTGCCTGGTAGGGCGAATTCAAAGGTTTTAGAAGATTTAGAGGAGGGGTGGGAGGAAAGCTAGCCTGTCACGCTGGGTGCTCAGAGGGGAGGGTTCGACTCCCGCCTGTGTAAAAATTGATTGTCAATACATAGATAAATGTTTCCTAGCCCTCGACTGCGCTGTATAGTGCTTGGCTAGGGATAAAGTACGACGTGACATGACATGAGCTGGCATGGCCTATCCATATTTCAGGCGTACTTAGCTCTGCATCGGAACTGCGTATTTCTTGATCAATTTTCAAGTTACATATAATAATTGATAATTGGAAAGAAAAGTTTCAAAAAAACTGTATGACTGAAAAAAAGTGCTTCACTGAGAAAAAAGGCTCATACGCAAAAAACGAACATTCCGATCCCATCCTGATCCCAATCGGCATTGCCCTAATCCTGATCCAAAAAAGTAATCTTGACCAGTCGTTACGCTCCTTATTCATTTCTTATATTTCCCATTGCAAATGCTTTCTCTCTGACCTCTGGCACCCATTCAAAAAATTTGCTTACATAATGTCACGCAGATCATGATTATGGAAGAGAACCCAAATTTCAGAAAAGGATTAGAGGATATAGGGAAGGGTATTGCGATCAAGGGAGGTTTTAGAGGGTGCTGCGAACCCTGCTTTCAGATTGTATCGCAGAAAGTGTAACATACGCCTGTTTTCCAGGCAGGTAATGCGCGGCAAATTCGAAATGCCGATCCAGCAGTCGGATCGGATCGGGAACCGATCCACCCCCGGATTGGTCGATGCTGGCCCCCAGAAACGGAACTGGAATCATATCCCACATCTCACCACTCTTCTAGTGTTCAGCCTCGACCCCGACCTCGACGTAAAACGGTCGAGGATCGAGGTTCGCAAGCAAGATCCGATCAATAAGCCGTTTCCCAGTTTGGAGACAAGTGTGCCTGCTCCTCGCACGCAAAAGAATTGCGCAATTTTTCTGCTAGCTTAATTGAATGACTGCGCAGGGCTGCCTCGTCCATATCCCTTGCCTTTTTATTCCTGTGGGTGATTTGTCACTTGAAAATACAGTCAGAAAGCATGAAAATGTACTCAAATTTGCAGGACACCTCATAAAATAAGTTAGGGACTGTTAGCAGAAACCTCGAACCTCGACCTCGAAAAAAGTCACCCTCGGCCGAACACTACACTCTCCTATCTCGGATCTCGCCACTCACCTGTCCGCAACTCTCGTGTTTATAGAAGAGGGCCAGCCGAGCAATACACTTGATCACATCGGCTTGTTTATTCATGACAATTACGGCAGCCGTTCCCAAACCGCTCTGTACTTGAACCAAGGCGTCAAAGTCCATCAAAACTGTCTCGCATATGCTAAAAAGGAAGCATTAAGTAGCAGGTGTAAATTCCAGGAACTCAAAACCTGGCACTGATATTCTTTCCCGAATGCCCACTACCCGCCCGACAGGACACTGACCTCTTGGGTATGAGCGGCACCGAGGACCCGCCGGGTATAATGGCCAATAGATTATCCCAGCCACCAATCACTCCACCCGCGTGTTGTTCGATAAGCTGCTTGAGTGGTACGGACATCTCCTCCTCCACCGTACACGGGTTATTCACGTGGCCAGAAATACAGAATAGTTTGGTGCCGCGATTTCGTTCGCGACCGAACGAAGCGAACCACTCGCCACCTCGTCGGCAGATGGTCTGGAATGACACGAAGCTTGTCAAAGCGTGGCGGATGGGTTTGGACGAAGCACTTGGGGCCATCCATAACGGTCGGCAGCAGCCTGGGGAGGGAGGGGGGTCGGCGGCCGATGGTCGACCGCTGAAAGTTTCTAAATGTTTTGTAGCAGAAACACCTCTTCATCTTCGCCAGGAGTGCGCGCTAAAGCCTCTTTTGTCTTCTCTTCTTTTTGGTCGTTCGTCAACACTGCTGACTTCGTCTGTGGGAAGGGGGTCTGATCGTCTTCCCGAAACAGAGGGTCTAAAAATGTCAAGGGCCCCCTTCACAAGTTTTCCAGAAATTGTTTAGGGGGGGGGGGTGGGTCTGCACTACCTACCGGGATCGGGATCTCGATTCCGGTCGGGATTGCCCCTCCCGAACCCGATAAAAAGTGGCCGGGATTCAGGACTGAATATTGCAGAGATAAAATGTTATTATTGCAACAGGGAATGGGGCTGGTGTACGGGAAAACGAGCTGCAGGGACAAGAATGGCGTGATTGGATGAAACTACTCCCATAAAATGCACAAGTTCTGCTTTTCTGATGTACATTTTGCGCGCAGTTGGATGTAGTAAGAGCCTACATTTGCCATCATTAGATGGTGGGCCATCACCTGCTGCGGAAGCTGACGACATTCTGCTTGACACTGACTCAGATGGTCATGGCGATCAAAATGTTTCAGAAGGGAAAATATAGACTTTGGCGGATGATTGAATTGATAGAGAGGAAAGCAAGGATTTGTTTGCTAATTTGTAACTGGCTCTCCGCTTTTCTTTGATTGCCTGATCGTGAATGCAATGATAAATACTGCACTAAAAATCATCCAAGGAAAGGGAATCTGTGGCTTTTAATTTGCTGGCTACTCAGGGTGGCTTGTAGGTCATCTATAGCCAATGAAAAACGCTCTTTTTAAAAAATCCCGATCCCAGTCGGGATTGAGCGAGTCCCGATCCCGAACGAGCGCTATCACCCAGTCAGCGACGTTGTCGTTCATTCTCGATGATGCAATTCGGGCATTCGAAAGGGAGCAGCTGGGAGTCGCGGTGGCTCACGATCAGTTGGGCGTTGGTCCCGCATTGCTTGGGCCAGCAACCCTGACCGGGAGGCCGCAGTTCTGTTCCAGCTGAGGATGGAAGTCTAGTAAGCCCATTCTCAAAGAGGGAACCGGTCTTCGACGGCGATTTGTCAGGAGTATCGCTGACCTTGCACACACCCAGTACCGTCAAGTGGCGAGCCAGGTCCGACCGATAATTATCAGTATCGGCCGATAACTGATAATTTTAAATATATCTGAAATATAATTTTTTGGCGGGAAATTCGAATTTCGCAGGGTTCACACAAGGCTATAAAACCAGGAAAAAGGGGAATTTTGTAACCAAAATCAGGGAAAGCCATGACAAGTTGCATTTTGAGGTCTTAAATACAGTATTCAATCATCCGCTTTTCCTGAAGATAAACATCCAAGAGAAAGTCGAATCAATTTTAAGATTTCAAAGTCTCTAGATAAATTACCTTCCAGGTAGAAGTACAGAAGGAACAAGCATACTGCGCCTTGAACTACTGCGTACGACCCAGAGCCTTTTACAATTCATTTTACGAGACCTGAGAAAGGATAATAGTAAGGCAACTTTTAGAGGACCAAGTTCTTCCTCCTTCCTTACCCTTCCCTGATCTCAGAAACGCAGCCAGTTATGTTCAATGCGCCGCGCAATTGCTATCATGACCGACAGAATCATGACCAATTACGATTTAGTGTCGCCCCAGACTTTCTTTGGAAATACAGTCTTTGGCACAGAATCTAACGTTATAGCATCTTTCCCCCTCATACTCACTCTCAGCAGACCCAAAGTTCGCCCAAAACTCTTATTAACTGATCTACATTATCGGCAGGGATAATTATCGGTATCGGCCAATAATCGATAATGCTATTATCGGCGGATACATCGGTCGGAGCTGGGTGGCGGACGCTGAACGAATGAAGAATCGGGAAACAGACCCTCCTTCTCGCTTAGTATCATCGTGGTGCAGGCACAGGATGGCCTCGGTGGAGGTACGCGCAGAAGGAAGCCGTGAGAGCTGGTCACCTCACGGCCACGCTTATCTAGCGTTCGTTCAGGATAGGAATCGGGACTCACTCAATCTTGACAAGGATCAGGATTTTTTAAAAGTGTTTTTTTATTCGCTGTACATGACCTGCACCCACCCTGGGCGGGTAGCCAGCAAATATACAGCCAAAAACTTAATTTCCTCAGATAATTTTTATGATTGCACTAAAAATCAGGCAAGCAAAAGCGGAGCAGTCACCAATTACTCGCAGCAAGCAAATCCTTCCCTTCCTCTTTATCAGTTCAATCATCCGCCGAATTTTGCCCAGATTGCCCTTCTGAAGAAACATTCCTTCCCTCTCCCCTTCCCTTTCTGAAAGATGTCCACAACTTCAGTCCCGACCGGGATAGGGATCCTGAGCGAACACTGCGTATCATATCAAGACTGCTGGTCAGCTATGGGCAAAAACGGGTTGGAAGTCCCGTGAAGCAACTAAGGTGGCGCGGGGTCCAACCACAAAAATTAGAAAAAAAAGAGGGCAAAATTGTATGGAAAGTTCGTGGAGGTTTTTAAAAAATTAAAATTCGTTCCTGGAATAAAAAATATTTTCGAAACAGAAGGAACTTTGCCTAGCTCATAAAATGTATTTAACAAAACTGAGTTAAAGAGTGTATGGTTGAAGTGGTCGATCATTTTTGAGGGGATTAGCGAGAAGTGGTCGGCATGCGGTCAGGGGGAGGGTCAAAAGATCGAGATTTTTTGCGGTCGACCTATATGGATGGCCCCGTATTGGAAACTGTCTCCCGCTATAGGCTGCGCTACGTTGTCAGCAATATCCACACCCCTTTTCCCCAACAGCATGCCCGCGCAAAGCGCAAAGTACCCTGTTTTTCTGCCTTAGCTAGTAGTCAAATTACCTTTGCTCTTTCAAAGCCCCTATCGGGGCACTACAACGAGGACCATGTAAAAGAGGCTGTCTAAGCTCTCCATCGAAGTGATTCTACTTTCTGTTTTCAAGCTTTCGAACTGTTAGGTGGACAGGTCGACAGCTGGTGCGCAGTGCATGACTCACGATCAGTTTTTTAACTCACAGAGAAGAAATGAGGTGCTTAAGGTTCGAACCCAGGACCCCCTACCACTGAGCCATTCGCCGCGAGCTTCCATGCTTTCGCACTAATACTGCAAGAAACAGCCATCCCACAAAAAACCCACAAGTCCCTCACCGGTGCCACTGCAATCGTTTCCACATTGGCCACCGTCGTCGGGCATCCAAATACGCCAATATCGGCTGGAAAGGGAGGCTTCAAACGCGGTTTCCCTTGTTTGCCCTCCAACGATTCGATCAGTGCCTGAAAATATTTAAATTTCGAATGAACGCACCGTTATATGTCCCCATATGGAGTCTGTCCTACTTATCAGGCACATGGTCCAGCCCAGCCCAGTGCAGTTAGCCCCTGTTCAGACGTGACAATAAATCACTTAACCAGCCAACCTGCACATCGAGAATTATGGGATCAGGAAAAGAGCATGCAAGAAATCCTGCAAATGAATTTTTCACATTTCCCTTCAATCTCATGCGGAAAATTTTAGTCCATCTACCCCACTAAGCTATGCAAATAATGTGGTATTAGGTAGGAACACCTCCCTCGATGATTTTTCGCATTATTCTTTCCAAGATATCGGCCAGCCTATTCCTGTCTCGCTCTGCCCCACCTCTTCCAATCAGCACTCTACTCACCGTCTCCTCCCCGCAAATATAGGCACCGGCGCCTCGGTGCATGAACACATCGAAATCATACCCAGAACCGCACGAATTACGACCAATCAACCCTTTCTCGTAAGCCTGAAAAACAATTAAGATATCCAAAATGATCCTCGATGCCCACAAATCTCACCTCTTTGATGGCGTATTGTAAATTGACAGATTCGTTATAGAATTCGCCTCGAATATAAATATACGCTGCACGCGCACCCATCGCTCGACCCGCCACCAAACATCCTTCGATCAATTTATGCGGATCGTTGCGCATAATTTCACGATCCTTGCACGTGCCAGGTTCGCCTTCGTCAGCGTTCACCACTAAATATTTCGGCCTGAAATGATTACCATTGGATGGGGACCGTCTCCAGAGTCACAATAGCTCTTTGGATTTTAATATCCCCTTCGGCAGGTATGCGATTGCAGCCAGGCTACAGGACGAAGATTCGCAGTGCAAGGTGCAATGAACTCAGAAGCCCTTTTTTCAGCTTACAGATCACTTTAAAAAAATTGCTTTTTTCTGTTAGTGCATCCGAGGCATCTCCTTTCCAACCAGAACTTCAATTGTTACCTGCCATCCCACGGTCGATTCATGAACCCCCATTTCATGCCGGATGGAAAACCGGCACCGCCACGGCCTCGCAATCCGGATGTTGTGATTTCTTTTAAAATCCACGGGGATCCTTTCAAAAGAATTTCCTTCGTTTTGTACCAATCACCCTGAAACGGAATCGATAAATAATGACACTCAAACCCAAATTACACTCAAGTGCAGACAATGCGCAAATGTGGTCAAATCAGCAAATGAAATAGAGAAGTGCCCAGCCCAGCAAGAAGAGAAGTTAGAGATCAAACGTACCCGCGCCATGGCTCCTTTCAACTTCCAGTCATGACGGCCATATAAATTCGTAAATATGCGATCTTCATCTTTTAGATTACCGAAAGATTTCTGCAAAGTTGACAAAATAAAACGTTTGTGAATTAAAAAAATACTAAAACAGAACTTTTTCCGGTTTCTTCTCTGGTGTTGCTGGTGCCGCTGTGGCAGCGAATGCGCGAGTGATAATGAATAGCGAGCCTAAAGAAAGCCCATTCAAGGAGTGTTTTCTTAACATGACCGAAGCAGTGTCCGCTGATCAAAACATCAAGCAAAAACCTGCAAAATCCGGAAAAATGCAATCGGAACGTACCTGGCAAACGATTCACGTTGCGAGCCAACATGATCGCAAAATCGAAAATGCAAAAAGCGAAGCCGAAATACCGTTTTTGTCTTCGCTCGATATCAAAGAGGCCGCAAGCAAAAAGAGAAAAGAGAAGAAGAGAGCGGATTCCGACAATGAGCGGCCACCCGCACACTTGCTGCAGGTACACAACGTGATGTCTGCTAGATAGCGGATGATCTATTTCACCGCCGCTTTGCTTAGCTATCTCCTCGCCTCAATTGCAAATGAATTTACGAATTCTATCGTGTTTTTACACTTTGGCAAAATTAAAATGGCAAAATTTTTTGCAACAACTCAAGGCGGGAGGAAATTGTTTTTTAATGGTCGCGGGTACACACTGAAAAGAAAAACTTTGAATAAATGTGTTTGGACCTGTGATGGAAGAACTTCACGACATTGTCCAGGATCGGCAATAACGGAGCGGTTTGCTACCGACGGCTGCGAAATAGAATCTATTGAACATAATCATGAAAAAAATCCGGCGAAAAAAGAAATTATTAGAATAACAAATTTGATGAAGCAAAACGCGAAGGCATTGGATTCAAAATCGGTTGATGCTCTTGTCGCTGGTCTCGTCAGCGAAGCTAATAATTTGACGGCGGCCGCTTTACCGCAGCGTGATAGCATGAAGAGGACCATGAGACGGTATCGATCAATGGCTTCGACTCCCAATAATCGGAAAAGAAAACCTCTCGGTGTTGGCTCTGTCGGAAATACTGACCAAAGTGGCGTATCCTCACCGATGTCAATCAGAAAACCATTCGCGGCGCGATCTTCCATAAGTAGACCGGTATCCGGCGAATTTGATGATGGGTTGCGTGCAATGGTTAAACAAGCTGGGTAAGATGACTTAAAAATATCAGCAGCTGTCGGATGGGTTGAAAACGAAATTCAAGCGCCAGGCAGCGAGCAGTAAGCGTTTTTCTGAGGTTTTTTTAAATGAATTGCTTTAATTGCTTGCAGTTTAAGGTCCGATAATGTTGCATATCCTTCCGCATGTACATCTCAACAGACCGTCCCCAGAAGTCGAACACAATTTTTTCCATAATTATGGAATGCGATCACCAAGCAGCAATGGTAATCGTGGAGTCCAAAGTTCAAGAACAATGAAACACGTAGCAGGTATATCTCATCATTTACGTGCAGTGTCTTGCATTGAATGGGGCCTCACAAATGGTCATTTGGGAATGTTCCCTGGGCAGTGGACAATGCATTTTGTCTTCACAGAAAATGCAAAGTTGCAATGTTTGGCCATCTGGCATATTTATATTTCCCGCGGGCTGCCGACTGCTTACCTCAATGCAGCACAGTAGAACCCCAGTTGTCTGCTTGCAATCGATCGATAATAAAACCTGGTGAGGTCCCTTGGTAATGTTGAGTAGCTCATCGCAGCCAATGTCCGCCCTTAATTATTTGGGACTTCCACACCGTGCTGTACAGTATTTTATCTGACCTGCAGGCGTTGGAATTGGGAGGCTCATTGGACCTTGACGCACAGCGCCCTTTGAAAATGATAAATGAAAAGTCAGCTCAGAAAAGATCAGAAAGTAGGCCTGATTCACAATGAAGAGCTTTTCAGCGAAAGAGGGATAAGCTGTCTGATCCACATTTCTACTGCAGTATTTTTTCAGCTGCACAACGGTTCGGTGCTGTCAGCTTAGCAAAAGAATCTGCTGTTCTAAGGAATCAGAGAACGCCGCAAATTCGTGCCCAACCAGCAACGAATGTCAGGTCTCCATCATCCATCACGTTGGAAAGATTCGTGGAAGCTGCCAAGAAAAAGACACTCTGGGAAAGTTTTGGTAAGATATTAATGAATTTCAAATCTGAATCTGAAAATAGGATTTGAAGAGGATGTTGACAAAGATTATTCGTACGAGGGTGTCCAACAATGAGTTGGCTTTTCAATAACTCGCCGGTACAGTGTAAAGTAAAGAACGCCGTCGGATAGAGCGTCTATTTTTATGAGTATAAGATACTTTCGGCCACCCCAACTCTTGTGGCTGGTGAGTCGCTTATTTCAAAAGTTTGTTAGTCATGCAAAATGGAGCCCTTGAAATTTACTGAGCTGTCATTCGATATCTGATGTGGAGTAACAAAGCTTTTTTTGTTTTTGTGTTGTTTATTTTTTGTTTTTTTTGTGGTGGGTTTTGTTTTTTTTTTTTTCCCCGAGAAGAGGGTTGACACTTCGTGGTGGTACACTATGCTTCCCATTAACAGGTATGAGTTCATCATGGATCTCTGTGTCAGCTTTGTTTTTCGCATCAGATCAAATTACAGCTTATTGCTTAATTTCAAGATTTAAAGGAATTCTTTAAGATAAACAAACTTTTAAACAAACATTTCTTAATCCTGTCGCTATTTTGAATGACCCTGCGGGTACTATCACTATGTTCATTGGTCATAACCTTAATGCCGTGTGCTATTGGACACTATTGGCGACCTGGTTCAACTGCAGAATACAACGACCAGAATGAAAAATACCTTAGTCTTTGCCATGTTAAACTGGAGTCTTAGATCAGTTATACTCGCCCTAACAAGCGACTTATATCAGTCGCATGGACTGGACAAAATCGCCATGGAACCATCAAAATGGGCGCTGTACCTAACAGTGTACTGTAGTTTACTTTATACCGCACCCGTGCATTATAACGAAGCCAACTCATTGTCGGACACCCTCCCAGTGTCAGTTTCTTTACTTTACTGGTTTTGCTCCTAATAAGAACGCTAGCAGAATTCAGTGAAATGATGCAATGCGAGCAGTCGACTCGCATCTGTGTAATCAGTTCGTGTACTGTTAAATGTGCCGCCTCACCCTCGAGTGCACACACCCGCCTTTGATGATGTGAAACATCAACATGAATTTATGTTTTCCAGGCGATTATATAGCAAAATCGTTGGAAACGATGCCAGAAGCAATCGCTGTGAAAACTGCCCAGGATATACAAGAAACTGTTTTTGATCCCAAACGTCAATGTTGAGCTAGCGAGTGGAAAGAAGTAAACTTATGTACAAGTTATCAGTGGCTTACGAGAATTTTGTCGCAAAAAATGAAGTCATGATTTTTAGTTCAGGATTCATATTCAGTCATATTGTGGTTTTACACGATTCGAGCAAAAGGAATGCTGATCCGTGGCGTGCATAACGCATTCTGGGGCCACCAAAAAAGGCGTTTTTAGATTCCCCTTCCCCCTGATCCATTTCGTCTTAACCACCTAAAAATCGAAGTCCACTGTAGCGCCCCCACCCTTGGCAAATATACACTAAAAAAGCATCGGCCGATCTGTTGAAACATCGCATTAGAAACTGAAATTTTTCCGAAAACCCTGCTGGTTGTGGAATAATTTCAGTTTTCGGCGAAGCAGAGACAATACATGCTTTTCCAAAATTTTTGGCGTAATAGGTAGTTGCGAAATCGGGTTACTTCTAGGAAAATGTTACAGCTGCTAGCACTAGCGCAGCGCACCTACTTCTCACTTGCTCTGCTTGTTATCGACCAGTAAAGTAGTTCTCTCTACTGGTGTCTTCAACATGACATTGGCGACGTCGGTTATTCTTTTCATTGGACCGCACTGCATTGAAATTTCGTATTCAACCTCATTTCGCGATGGCGTAAGCAGCGCAAGCAGGAGACGATATCCAGCAAAGGAGCAGTCGTTTCAAATTTTCTCAGATCGACTCGAAAGCGGAGGAATGGAAGAATTACATTCAACGCTTCGAAATGGAGTTGACATTGCAGCAACTCGATGGAGCTGAACCCGACGTCCAGGTAGCGTTCGTTCGGGATCCCGATCCCGGTCGGGATTGCCCCTCCCGAACCCGATCCCGATCCCGATAAAAAATGGTCGGGAGTGAATGTTGTGGAGATGTGTGAAAAAAGGGGAAGGGGAGAGGAAGGGAATGTTCCAGAAGGGTACGCTGAAGAAAATTTGGCAGATGATTGAACTGATAAAGAGGAGGGAAGGGATTTGTTTGCAAATTGGTGACTGATTCTCTGCTTTTTTGCTTGCCTGATTTTGAATGCAATGAAAAATACAGCACTAAAAATTGTCTAGGGAAATAGAGTTTTTTGCTCTATATTTGCTGGCTACTCAGGGTGGGTTGTAGGTCACCTACAGCGACTAAGAAGTGAAAAAAAGCACTCTTTTAAAATCCCGATCCAGATCCCGATCCCGAAAAAAATGATCCCGAACGAACGCTACGTCCAGGCGGCACGTCGAAACCTATTGCACAAATGGGTTGGACCAGAACTTTATCGCCTAGTTCTGGATCATTTCGCACCAACGCCTATTGCAGATGTGACATACGCCAGGATCAGAGAGTTCCTGGACGGCTATTACAAGCCAGCCACCAATTACTTATTAGAGCGCGTGAAGTATGGGCAGTGTTTTCGTCAACCAGAACAATCCATTGTCAGTTACGCTCAGTAGCAACTGGCTGTCAGTTTGGTAACACATTGGAGGGACGCCTATGCGACCAATTTCTCCTTGGTCTTCGCAATCCGAGTATGCAGGAGGAACTGTTTCGTCAGCATTCTCAGGTTACAGCAACATGGGTGGACATTGGAAGAACGGAGCGGATGACGAAAAAGTTTGGCGATTGAAGTGTTTTGCTGGGAAAAGCGGCAAGAAGAAGCAATCCAGCAAGAAAGGTCAGGATGGAAACTGAATTATTCAGGTCAGTTGTAAAATGTAACAGTTCGTTATTGAGCTGGATTTGAGGCCTTTAATGTTCATTTTAATCAGGGCGTTGAGGCAATGAGCTTGCATGACGGGCCTTTTGATGCGGTAATGCTTTATGAATTTTCTCTCTCTAATGCCCCTTCATCTCGTTTTATTTTTGATGGTAATGGGCCGTAATTACGTACGTTATATGCCATAAATGCCTTATTTTATGCCTAACGTCTCGTTCAGAAGCACAAACCCATGCCTCATGTAAGTTTCAGTTTCAAGCCGCATTCAGGAGAGAAACCTCATGATTTGATGATGGAGAGAAAATACCCAGGCGAATCCACCTTGTTTCAGTATGTGGATCCATACTATTCGACGTGGATTCATGCGGATTCTACTAAGGATTCAGGAAAATTTATCAGAGATCCGTATGGATTCTGTGCGTGGTTCCATATGGTTTAGGGGCAAAATTTACATGGTTCTGTATGGATCTGTGACGGAATTTAAAAATTGTAGATACTGGGCGCGCAGTCGAGCCAAAATCTGAACAGTTAGCTTCCAGGACAAATGCTGGTTTCTTCAGCTCAAACTGATTTCTTCGTTTCAGTCATGAATGCAGCTGAGCATGGAGATGAAAAGCGGTACATGATCGAAGTCATCATCAGCGGCAACAAGAAGCTGTATTCGAATTCGATACAGCCTCAGTTTGGACAGTCATTAGCAAAGGCACATGGGCACGGCTAGGCTCACCAGAGCTTCGTCCAACAGCAAACTTGGGCGCATACCCAAGTTTTATCATTGAAATGTTAGGAGAAACTACAGTTCCTGTTTCTATAGGCAGTCGCACATTGTAGCTTCCACTCGCGGTAGCCAAACAATTGCACGAAATCCCACTTTTTGGGAAAAACTAGATGGAAGCGTTCAATTTGGACTCACACAGCGAGTTTATCAAGTTCCTTTCAATACATACAGCGAACGTGAATCAGACATCGGCGGCACCTACAGGTCAACAGATCCAAATCGCACAGGACCCCGAGGTACAACAGCTGATCAAGGATTATGCAGATCTGCTCAGCGACAAGCCAGGCGCAGTACATGGACACAAAAAAGCAATCCATCCCCGGCCGCCGCACGCCCCGACGTACCACCACCTTTCGCTATTCGCTCGGCAGCGGATGCGGAAATCGATCGTTTGGTACGCGACAGTATCATCGAGCCAATGGATCCCTCAGTCACACCAAATCAATGGGCGTGTTCGCAAATGGACGAAGAATCGAATGCTTGTCGCGTAAAGCTTTTATCTTTCACCTGTCTCAATAAATTGATCGCTGAAGTCGGAGTGTGTTTAAAAAAAGCTTGGATTAGAGCCAACTCACCTATCACGACTCGGTGTATAGCAATATTCAGCTGCTGTACACCGCGTTCTCTATGTTGGTTTCAAATCTCTGTAGTTAGTCGTCTTTACGATCGCTCCAATGCATTCTATAGTATATCGTATTTGCATGCAATCATGAACTGTGTTTTTTCATGAATAAAGGTTCATTCTCCAAAACCCGACTCTTAGTCTATTTATCTGCAACTAAGTATCTCAATTCAGCTACGATTCATCCCGTCTTCGAGCATTTGAGCTTCATTCAAGCCCCGAGCATATCAAGCTGCCGCTAACTGGCGAACTTTCTATTTGCACTGGGAACAATTGTTTTCACTGATAAAAGTTTGTGCATTTGACATCACACTCTCAGAAATTTTTCTTTGACGCCAACATTTTTTCTAAGGATCTTTTCTCTGAAGCTGTAGAGTTATAAAAATTCTTTCCGCAACTGCAGGAAAAAAGGTGTAACCCACTCCCGTTTCATAAAATCATTAGAAACTCTTGTTTTTAACCTTTTCTTTTCTAATAATTTTCCTACAGTAGTGTTTCTACAGGTCTATGAAAATCATCAAACAAATCTTTCAGCAAAATCTGCTCTGTTCAGTTTTTATTTTTTCATCAGGTTAGCGAGCTTTTCCTGTTTGCAACAAGACTGCTTTCAAGATTGTTGCTTTTCATACAACACGCTGGAAGAAAAAAATTCTGATGGCGACATCGAAACGCTTTCCAACAGCACGATATCTGCTGTTTATTGTTTTGTGGACATTCATTCGCAAGAATTCCTCGTTTTGTTCCCACAATCGTTACGGTGGTGAGGCCATAGTTTCCAGTGAAAACATGTTGAAGACTAGAATCCCTAGAGGAACTAGCGCGTGCTGTGGGGACTGTGGAGGAAGTCGAGATCGGAAATTCAAGGCTCGGGCTGAAGCGGGCAGAGCTGTGAATTATATTTCAGACTATTGCCAATCAATTGGCAGACAATCCTCCATATTAAAAATACCATATCGACTATCATCAAACTTGACACCACTATGACAAGAAAAAAATTAGGAGTTGCACGATCTTTGTGCGCTGCTAAAAACATGTCAACAGCCTTTTCTTCGACCCTCTTCCCGTTGCAGTTGTCTTTGTCGCATATGCATAAGCCACATCCAAGGGGGTGAATACCACTTTCTAATTCCACTGGCAACCCATCGCTGAAGACTACTGAGCAGCCAATAAAAGACTCATACTGGCAGATAGCGAATAGATCTATTGGTTGGGGTCTCGGTCCACAGTTCTTAATGACTTCTGATACATTGACCACGCATCCCTTGCGCATTTGTTGCCCATCTGTCTGATCTTCATCGTGGCCTAATTAATAAAAAGACCTTGCTCATTATTTTTATATCAAACAAGGTCATATTCTCACTCAGAGCGCATGCGTACGTGTAACACCACTCACCAAGGCATTTACCGCTTCCTGTTGAGCAATTGCCAATTCTGCTGCAGTTTCTTCCAAATGCGTCGCACGTACTGCGTTCTTCCATGCATACATGACACTGAAGCCCCGCCGAAGTGGTACTCACTTCAATAACATGCAATATTTGCTTTTTAGTATTGCGGTTTATCCGTCATGTACGAGCTCGCTACACCCCACCTTTTTTAATATTCAGCACCTCATTCTCTACTTGGTATGCTTAGCTTCTCTTAACAATCTTTGTCCAAACTACATATATCTTGCCATTAGGCATTTTTGGCCTTTGTTCGTAAGCTTTCCTTACTACTCAGCTTAGAAATTGCTAAAAATCATTTGGTTAATGAAGTATTGGATGCAATCCAGTATAAGAAAGGCGCCCACATTTTAAAATTGAACACGTCAACCATCTTTCTGTGTCTTAATCAGCTATTCCTATTTTGTGGTCACTATTCAAGATTTTTCAATCGGTGGACAATCATCTCATCGGTTATTGGTTAACCTCATCGTCAGGCTTTCCAGGTAAAAGGCTCACAAACATTCTCATGGGATTCAGATAGTGCCACCATCACCATCTGTTTGAGAAATCCGGTCAGCGGCTCAATTAATTGGCTTGATGACACAATCTTTGAGTATATCTGCCCACGCGTTAACAAAAACCAAGTAAATGTATTAGTTAGAAGGCAACAAAAATATGGTTGTGGTTATATGAATATAAATATATATATTTATTTTTTTTTAAATATATATGTATATATATATGTTTACATATATTTATTTATTTATTTATGTATATACTGTATATAAATATGTACACATAGTGTATGTATACATACATATATGTATATTAATAACCACAGGACACCTATGCCAAACTGTTGCGGGAACCACAGGACACCTATGCCAAACTGTTGCGGGAACCACAGGACACCTATGCCAAACTGTTGCGGGAACCTTGCCTGGTGCAGGTGTTTTTTTTTATCACGACAGGACATGACGCGACAATAATCACATAACGAAATTTCTATTTGGCACAGTGCGGCGAGAGAAAAGTTATGAATTTGGGCGTGAAAGTTAAGAATGAAAACGACAACTGTCACGAGCGCTAACTGTTAGTGATCGATACTCTTCCGGGGCTGAGGCGTCTGCCTCTCACGTTGGGTGCGCACTTACAGGCGAGGGTTCGACTCCCACCCTAGTACAATATGATTGTCAAAGATGTGCTCCTTAGCCCTCGACTGCGCCTTATGGTGTTTGGCTATGGGTAAAGTATGACATGACATGACATGACTCTGCAGCAATAAGCCTTTCTACCAGGGTTGGCCTATTCAAGACCTTAGACCGCTCGCCTTAAGACCAGCCCGAACCCGCAGTCGCGTGAGCATAGAATATCGGTCGCACGCTCAAACATAACACGGGAAGCAGCACGAGCTGGTTCAGCTTGAGTGGAAGCAATCACTGTGAATAATCCCCGCTTATGGGTGCTGCACACAAGCATAGTGTGTCGGAAATCCAGACTTGTAATCCTAAGGGATATACTGTAGGATTTTAAAGAGGCCCCTACCCAAGGGCTAAGTGGAATATAAGTGTGGGGGCTCATAGGATTCCAGAAAGTCTGGGCGTCCATGTCCACAAAAGCATATTATCAGGTCTCCGCACTAAATCTAAGCCTTAATAAGCATTTTTGTGATGACAAGGGAGGGCAATCGTAGAAAGAAAAACAAAAAGTGGGTCCGAAACGTCTTTTGATTCAGGTACTCGAACGATAAGTGCGGTAAACATACCGGTACTTCGCCTAACAGTCGTATTTGGAGGATAAGTGAGAATTGCGAGAAAAGCCGCCCGTCGACGAGTCTTTGCCAGCAGAGAAAATTCGCCACCAGGTGGTGCTAGTGTCTCCCCGAACCATTTACTTGATGTTTCAACAAGCTTGTGGTATATCAGGAAGTTTGCAGCTTATGTTGAGAAGGGGAGGTGAAGGATGATATTACGTGCCTTCCGTAAAGCAAGTCTCTTGACATGCGGATCATCCAGAAACTGGCTCTGCGTGGCCTGAACCCTTGCTCCTGCGCTATCACCCTCCTTTTCGCACTGGCGAAGGAAAATAAATTTTACTGTTAGGTACCTAATGCAGTTTCGAAAACAAGATCGCTCATATTGAAACTACTGTATGTCGCGTATGTTTGATACACAATTCCTCGAAAACAGCAAACAACAAGCAGCACAATAAACTTCTGAAATATCCCACGCACTTCAAGATATTTGCCGTAGAAACCGCCCCGCGATAGCTAACAATAAGCCTGTTTTCGAGTGGAGCGCTATAGGCCTAATGCAGCGTGCACTCGTATGGGCAAAAACGGGAAACGACATTCTGTAACATTTTGACTCTGATTATTGAATGGCCTGGGAGCGGAACTGGGGTATTTTATGTTCATCGAACGATCCGCGTGTACTGTAGCCTTTTACCATGGTTTTTCTCTTAGGTTCAGCTCGTTTCAGCATTGGAGACCACAGTGACAGCGATTAATCATATCATTCAACTCACATGGTATTCTGAATTTGGGTCCGCCACACGAAGATTCTGTGTTGCCCTATCTCATACATTGCAGCGACGGAGTCGCATTTTCCCCTGCAATGGCCGCCTGCTTTATTCGGCTTGAAATGGCTCAGAAAGGAAAAATCGTCGATCCTTTCCTTTTGCTCAATTATATTCGACGCCACTGCGCCTTCGCTCTTTCTTCGGATGTGACACCAGCCTGCGAGATCAATCAGTGGCTGGCGAAAATAATTGGATGCTGGGACAGGACGCTGTTGCAGTTGACCTGCCCCATAGGTCAGAGTTCACTTTTCGGGCTATGCTTTTGTGTTGAAACTAATATCTGATTTTAGATCTTCAGACTATGGGCAGTTCAGAAAAACCAGCTAGCGATTTTTATCGCGTGAAAACAGAACTGATCAAGTATGCGAGCAATAGTGAACAGCTGAGTGAATTGGCTCAAGCGGTCCAGACAAATGCCGAGAGGATTCTTGAAATGGGCACACGAGATGGCAGGAAGCTGGCCCCTTCAGCTGGTGGATCGAGGCCTGACATTCTCATCTGGGACGACACTCAGGTCGTTCTTGAGGGCACTGGTCAACGGATGCCTTTGTGTTGCATGAAAGATCTAGACGGCTTAGGGCAAATGATTATTGGGCAAATGCCCGCCAACGGGGAGGAAGAGAATTTCTGGGAGGTGGTTAGGAAGGAAAATGTAAAATTTGTTTTTATTTGAAGGATCATCAACCATGAATCTGATTGGAATATTTTAGGTTTATTTTATTGTGGGACCTCCGAATTATTTGCAGCGCAAAACTACGTACCTTCCAGCCGAAAATTGCAGCAAAATTTTTGGAAGATATACTGTACGGTTAGATTTATTTCGACTACAAAACATCAGTATCACGAGACTCTGGAGCTGAATCTGGGGTGGAAAGATGAGGCAGGCCAGTGCAAAAATCGAGTGGTAAGCGTATCTTTGCTGCAGACTTTTTACAGTTCTCCAGCGTGGAGAATAATGGTGTATTCTATTCAGCTAAGACTCCTGTTTCCTCTTGATCTCGTGACAAATAATTTATTTGAAGTCATTGAATCAATCGATCGCAGGAGCTGGAAAGAATTTTCAAGCCTTCTTATCTATTGCGATGATGGTATAACATACTCTGTTACCATAGCGATTTTTTACCTCAGTCTAAAAATATGGTGGGATCGGCTGCACTTGATCGTTGATCCGTTCGAACTTCTCGATTACGTTCGATGGCACTGCCCCTTTGCCTTATCAAAAAAATTTTTACTAGTTCAGGACATTAACTTTTGGATATCAAAAATAAGTAATGGTCCGCGGGTCTTAAAAAACAAGAAGAATGAGGGACGACGAGTGCCTAAGGGAAAAGGACTACGCGGTGGGAATCTGGAACACAACTCAGTACTGTATGAAACTGGTGATTGATTAGCGTCAGCTGTTTTCTAATGGGTATTTTATGAAGTAAGCCTGAACTTTAAAGTGCATTTCAGTCCGTTGCTAGTGCCGGTATCATGTGAAGGCAATTTCGAATCAGATCGCCATTGAGAACTTGAGTTATCGATAATTGTTTCCAGGATTTAGCATCTTCCTGTACACAGCCCTGCTGCTACAGTAACCGGACTTGACCAAATCCAGTGTAATAATGGGCGAATTAAAAATACGCAGATTATGCCAGAATCAAGTTGAGCGGAACATTCTTGGCCTTCTCTGACCATAGTTCAAAGCATGCACATAACTACTTTCCGAATATTACAAACAGAGACGCAAATCTTGCTGTGAGAGCAAGTGTCCCCTTCTCTCCATTCGCTCCTGTTTTGGAGCCATACAAATAAACCTGTATCTCGATTAGGAAAATCAGCTTGATTAGTTCGAACTCGATGCCAAAGTTCATTTTGTGGTGGTCTGTCAGAAGTCAGCGAGCGATTAGACAAATGGACAAAAATCAGAAGCTTTGAATTGGGTTCATTTGCGAGAATGCCTGACAGAATGGGAAGAAACGGTGGCGTGATCGCAGACACAGTGTGAAGTGTAAGTGTAGCCTGGCTGTGCCCCTATACGGCAGGTGCAAATACATTGGGGTATTTGCTTTGGGTGGCTATTGAACACATGTTGACATCTTTGCTCAGGGCTCTTTCTACCTGCGCAGAAAACAGCGGATGCGCAACATAAAGAGGTAATGAAACAACGCATCAAGTCGCAAAAGATGGAAAGCTAGGCCTGCTCCACGTGATGCTGCCGCAGACCTGCAAGGTAGGCTGAAGAGAAGGCAACCTACGCAATGTCAAATTTCAGAGCGCGGGAATCCAAAACTCGATCTGATAAGTGAGATTGCATTCCACTGACGATAATTAAACTGTATTCAGCTGTTATCTCTATGCAACTCACTCAAGCTTGAAAGTTTAGGTTTGAACCCCGCATTCAAGCGGTAAAAACTTCACTACGTCGCATTTCTTTCCGCTAACAAGATGTTTCCGTGGGTGACACTAGGTAATAAATAATGAATGCATGGCTGCTATAGGATTTGCAAAGCTAATGATATCCATGCGTCAATGATTCATGACACACAGAGAGATGGTGCACAGACTAATTCAAGCGTGGGGTCAAGAAGACACACAGTCACTGTATTCTATCCAAGAAGGTAAGCATGCTTTCCTTCTGTATCTCTTACAGTTAACGATAAGTGCAGTACTGCGTTTTCTTGAAAGTCTGCTGGTGAAATAAAGGATCAATTAGTTTGGGCGGTTTTGTGGGGAGTGCTTGCTGTTCTTAAACTGCTCCAAAATTTATTTGCTCACATCAATTTTTTTTGTATCAATCACTGATTACGTGTTCCTCGTACTTATAATAGCTATGCTTGACACTGTAACTCAATATATCCCCTAGGCCTGCACGTGAGCACACCCTAACTGGCGACCTGTACAAATCTGCGATGCGATGACGCCTGGCGCATTTGTAAATCTTGTGGAGGGAGGGGTTGTATTCAATGATATTAAATAAGGCCAGTGGAGATACTGTATTCCAGTCAAATGGAAAGCGTAACAATAGCGGATACTCTATACATTAGACGCTTAGTCTGAGGTGGCCTTCATGCTCGAAACTGCTATTTTCAGGGCATGAGTCATCATCAAATTAGTTGGTGGGCTCCTTTGAAGCAAGAATCTACTGCCATTTTAGATTCGGAACAAGCCAAGGATTACTGAGAAGATCAATGGCACAATTCGAAAAAGTCATTTATTGCCTGACCTTGCTGATAAGCTTCGGCCCCATTCCAGGTACATTACTGTATAGCATAAGGTCCGTCAAGTCCAGGATTATATTTCTATTGATTTCTTTTTCAATTTTCACTTCTGGTCTTCCTTATCTTAAGGTGTCAGCTCAGCAGCCTTAATGGTTTTTAGGCTTTAGCGTCTGAAGTATACATACTGTATAGGTACTGTACCATCTCAGAGGAATTTTTGTTGGTTAGCGCATATATTACTGTATCTTCCTCCTGGAGACCTAGTACTGCAGGTGGCTGTCGGATGTGACGGCTACACTGATAAAGTTGAGACGCAGGGATGACGCACTGCAGAATAATGATCTACAGTATACTCGAAGGCTGCGCTCGAAGGGCACGAAGAACTTGCGGTGTGCGGATCGACAAAGCACGCATAGTGTATTGTAGATGATTTTTTCAAGTGCTTGCAAAATCCTGCTAATTTTGGGGACAGTCTCTGCTTAGTGCCGTCCACCAGATCTGGATAGAAAAATACCTTAAACTGGAAAAATTATTCTTTGCGCATGGTGTTTTTGTGCGCGCAAATTATTAGTGTGTTAGCATCAGCACTACAAATGACAAAGCTTTAACTGCTTACGTGAAATTTATTGGTGCACGCACAGAAATTTCTTGATGCTTTTCAACCTCGAAAAGTTGGTGCGGACAGCAGCAAGTCCTGGTAGCTCCAGCGAGGCAAAGCGATTCACACAAACAACATGTACCAGAAACCCAGACTTGTCACCCTGAGAAATAAAGTGTACGATTTTAAAGAGGTCGGATTCAGGAGCTGAGTAGATATACCGGTACATACGTAAGGTGTTTGCATGTAAGGTTGCGTGCTTTAAAAAAGGTTTGCTCATCAGATATTTTGCAGGGGTATCGACTCACAATCAGTGCGTGTTTGCGTGATTCTAGAGTAACTAGAATCTGCTGCTATTAGTCTTTGAACGATTTCTTGCAGAAACAAATTCAAAGAATATCGACAAGGCCATTCCATATTTATTGATCGCTTTCCTCACTCAAGTGAGCAGTCTGCAGCTAGCTCGTGTATAACTTGAAGAAACAAGAAGAGTTTCAGGTGACTGCAGGCCGGAGGGATCCACTAAACTATCGCGCCTGTGGCACCAGGATCTTCAATGAACGGAGGATTTTTGAAACTTGGAAAAAACTACAAATACTGGGTTCGCCAGAGGAAGCTACGCCTCACGAGTGGCCGTGGCTCCTTCACCTTACACCGAGTGATAAGACCTGGCACTGCAGTGCCTCTTTAATTCAGGTGTGCGAGTACAAGGACGAATCGGATATCGCTCTGACTGCAGCCCACTGCGTCACTGACTACAACAACCAGACTAAGAAGACAGAACTGGTCAAACAGAAAATCACTCTTCTGGCAGGCGTGCATGATCTTAGCAACCAGCCTGAAGATCGCCAGAAGCGGGTCGTTTCCAAAATAATAGTTCATGAAAACTATAAAGAGGATTGGGCGGATTACGATATCGCTGTTTTGAAATTCTCTCCACCCATCAAATTCACGGAAAGAATAAGAGCTATTTGTTTGCCCTTCGGGAAAAGAAATCATCCATTGGGCGAAACGCAGTGTTGGATTGCCGGTTGGGGATATAGTACGCGCTGCTAGTCCACCTGCGTATTAAAAGTAAGGTTTACACGACAAATTTTTTGCAGTGCATCAGGATAATAAGACGACCGATGTTGTACGTTACACAAAACTCCGCGTATTAAATCCAGACCTATGCTACAGAAAGTATCTGAAGACACAGAAAACGAAAAAAGATGCAGCAGCTTACAATTCGTTCATTCGATATAAATCAACATTCTGCACCACTCCTATGAGTGACGAAGAACAATTTGTTGGAAGTGTAAGTAAGATTATGTAAAAATGTGAATGACAAGCGGAGACGAGCAACGTCTTTGCTCGATTTTGTTTCCGTTCAAGGGTGACTCGGGCAGTCCTGTTGTTTGCAAGGATCATGGACAACAGCGATGGGTTCAGTACGGCTTAGTGTCTATAGGACTCATGAACCGAAAAAAGTACACTGAAATCGATTGGCATGCCAACATGGCATACCACTTATCCTGGATTAAAAAGCAGATTAGTCCAATTCACGGGCTCAACTTTTGGAAAACTGGCTCTGAAGTCTGCAAGACCTGCAAAAAATACATGGACAAAAGGAGGCTTATCGAACCTCCATACTGCAAGTACTGTACATTTCGGTAGTCACATCACATAGCACTAGCATAATAAGATTTTTTAATAATTTATAGATGGACAACTTTCAAGGAGGAGACACGAAAAGGATGAAGTCTCGAATAATTAGAAAAGGCAATAACAATGATGATAAAAAGTGACATTTGAAACAGTGAAAATTCAAATGTGAGGGAATAAAAACAAAACAAAACAAAGACCTAAATGATAGAGGATTGGGATTACACGCATGAGGATGGAAAAGCTCTTAGGAATCCCCAGGTTTTTTAACAAAACGGCCCAGCGTCCATGGGATTGGTCCTTGCGCACTACGGAGGGCATATAGGTGCGCTATATAACCACAGCTGAACTCTAACTAATCAAACGGGTATGAATAGAAAACCCAATGCACATAATTTGTGTCATCAGATTTTTCGGTTTTGGTATTATTAGCGGCTTGTATAAAGGCAGACTAACATTCAAAGCGGCATTCGAAACAAAAAAATGACGATATTACGCCTTAGAAACGACTAACGATTACGATTTTTTAGGACGATATCATTAACGATAACGATACACGATTTCTTTTTTCGTTAACGATACGAACACTATTTATTATTCGCAAACGATGGATTGTAGTCGGTCTAATTACAGCAAGAGTGTATACTGGAGGAAACATTTTCCACTGGCATCACACTATGTGTGGATTTCTTCATGACTAATCCGCACTTTACACTTGCCGAAACCTGAAAGAGACTGCTTGTGACTGCGCCTTCATTTTCGAGCCTGAAGTCAAGCAGCAAGTGCAAATATTATAAATATGTCATCTTGTTGTACCTGCTGCAAGACAAGTACGGCCTCACAATCCAGCCTACCAAGCTTTTTTTGTAAAAAAATTTTTCAGAAGCACCTGCATCCCTGACCAAATTATTGTCGAAGCCTCCATCTGTAGAAGAATTGCAACGAATGGGAGAAAATGTGGAAAATTCCCAAACCGAGGAACTCAGCAAGTTGGGTCAAAAAGACCAGGAAACAGCGAGTGCGATCGAGAAGAAATACAAGAAATTGATTCAATCTGATGGTGGTGCCAGGTCAGATATTCAACGATTGATTTCGTCTCAGGTTGTTTTAAAGTCGAAAAAGAAGCGGATGCCCATGAACCGCATGAAAGATTTCAACGGCCGAAACCTGATTTTGGCTCAAACAATGACCCCTGGACACGAAGAGGATTTTTGGAGCAGCGTCGTACAGGAGAAGGTAGCCTAATTTTAGAACATACCAAATATGGAATCATTGCTGCTAGTCAATTTTTGCCAGATCGATGTCATTATTTGCCCACAAAAGCAAGACTATCTTCCAGAACCACTCGAAATCGACAAAATAAAAGCTTTTAGTAGAAAAAAGATCAGTGTGCGGTCGATCGCGGGCACATCGAAGTCGGCGCCATTTCAAAATGTGCAACTGAACGTTCAATCGGAAACTGGTTCCCGTCAGGTGGCAGATTTGAAAAACAATTAAAAGTAGAAGTGACCACTTTAATTTTTAGGTTTCCGTTTTGCTGGCTTTGGATGACGAGACAGACTCGCTGAATCATCTGGTTTCCAGCATAGTTGAAAAACATGCCCCAAAATCAGTGGATGAGACTGAGGAGAAGCCGCCTGCTGTCCTGATCCACTGCGCCGATGGTGTCACATTTTCACCATCTCTGGCCACTATTCTGATTGGCCACCAGATGATCAGAGCAGAAAAAGTCGTCGATCCCCTCGGAATTCTAAACTATGTTCGCAAATACTGCGCCTTCGCCCTTTCAAAAACGATCCTCTCAAACCGAGAAATCAACGCATGGATGGCAAAGATTTTTGAAAGCCTCTTTTTCGTGCTTATGGACGTTATAACGTTCGGTAAGCAGCAAAGTTCAGTCCCACTTTTTCGTGACATGAACATTTTTCTTAGATAAGCCATCCAAGGAGCTTTCGGGCATCCTTTCCGAAAAAATAGAAGCAGTCGCGCTGAGAAAAATTAAAGACCAAGTTGATAAATACAAAAGTTGCGAGAAATTCAGCAACCTGGCACAAACTGATCAGAAAAACTGCGAGCGCATTGTAAGAAGTTACAAACGTCTGATTCGTTCCGACGGCGGCACTCGACCGGACATTCAAAGACTGAGGGATACGCAGGTCGTGCTGAAGACCAAAATCAAGAGGATGCCCATTAATCGGTTGAAGGGTTCAAGGGGAGAATATATTTTACTTGGGCAAAATGTGTGCCCCGGCGAAGAAGAGGATTTTTTGGAAGCTGTCGTTCAGGAAAAAGTACTTGATTTTCACAAATCAATATTCACTTTTCAGCGGTAGAAGTTCTTTTCAGCCAGCTTTAATTTTGTGCCCAAATATTTATATTCACAAGATCACTTACCTTCCTGATAACCTCGAACAAAAAAGCAGCAAGAAGTTCGGAAAGTACACGATTTCTATTCATGAAAAACGAGAAACGACAGTTTGTGACATTTTGACTCTGATTATTGAATGGCCTGGCAGTGGTTCTGGGGTATTTTTGGTTTATCGAACGACCCGCGTGTAGCCTTTAAACATGGTTTTTTCTTAGGTTAAGCTCGTTTCAGCATTAGAGACTTCAGTGACGGCGATTAATCGTATCACTCAACTCACATGGTGTATTCTGAATTTTGGTCCGCCATGCGAAGATCATGTGATGCCTTCTCTCATACATTGCAGCGACGGAGTCACATTTTCCCCTGCAATGGCCGCTTGTTTTATTCGGCTTGAAATGGCTCAGAAAGGAAAAATCGTCGATCCTTTCCTTTTGCTCAATTATATTCGACGCCACTGCGCCTTCGCTCTTTCTTCGGATGTGACACCAGCCTGCGAGATCAATCAGTGGCTGGCGAAAATAATTGGATGCTGGGACAGGACGCTGTTGCAGTTGACCTGCCCTATTAGTCAGAGTTCTCTTTTCAGGCCATGCTTTTGTGTTGAAACTAATATCTGATTTTAGATCTTCAGACTATGGGCAGTTCAGAAAAACCAGCTAGCGATTTTTATCGCGTGAAAACAGAACTGATCAAGTATGCGAGCAATAGTGAACAGCTGAGTGAATTGGCTCAAGCGGTCCAGACAAATGCCGAGAGGATTCTTGAAATGGGCACACGAGATGGCAGGAAGCTGGCCCCTTCAGCTGGTGGATCGAGGCCTGACATTCTCATCTGGGACGACACTCAGGTCGTTCTTGGGGGCACTGGTCAACGGATGCCTTTGTGTTGCATGAAAGATCTAGACGGCTTAGGGCAAATGATTATTGGGCAAATGCCCGCCGACGGGGAGGAAGAGAATTTCTGGGAGGTGGTTAGGAAGGAAAATGTAAAATTTGTTTTTATTTGAAGGATCATCAACCATGAATCTGATTGGAATAGTTTAGGTTTATTTTATTGTGGGACCTCCGAATTATTTGCAGCGCAAAACTACGTACCTTCCAGCCGAAAATTGCAGCAAAATTTTTGGAAAATATACGGTTAGATTTATTTCGACCACAAAACATCAGTATCACGAGACTCTGGAGCTGAATCTGGGGTGGAAAGATGAGGCAGGCCGGTGCAAAAATCGAGTGGTAAGCGTATCTTTGCTGCAGACTTTTTACAGTTCTCCAGCGTGGAGAATAATGGTGTATTCTATTCAGCTAAGACTCCTGTCTCCTCTTGATCTCGTGACAAATAATTTATTTGAAGTCATTGAATCAATCGATCGCAGAAGCTGGAAAGAATTTTCAAGCCTTCTTATCCATTGCGATGATGGTATAACATACTCTGTTACCATAGCGATTTTTTACCTCAGTCTAAAAATATGGTGGGATCGGCTGCACTTGATCGTTGATCCGTTCGAACTTCTCGATTACGTTCGATGGCACTGCCCCTTTGCCTTATCAAAAAAATTTTTACTAGTTCAGGACATTAACTTTTGGATATCAAAAATTAGTAATGGTCCGCGGGTCTTAAAAAACAAGAAGAATGAGGGACGACGAGTGCCTAAAGGAAAAGGACGACGCGGTGAGAATCTGGAACACAACTCAGTACTGTATGAAACTGGTGATTGATTAGCGTCAGCTGTTTTCTAATGGGTATTTTATGAAGTAAGCCTGAACTTTAAAGTGCATTTCAGTCCGTTGCTAGTGCCGGTATCATGTGAAGGCAATTTCGAATCAGATCGCCATTGAGAACTTGAGTTATCGATAATTGTTTCCAGGATTTAGCATCTTCCTGTACACAGCCCTGCTGCTACAGCAACCGGACTGGACTAAATGCAGTGTAGTCATAGGCGAACTCAAAATACGCACAAAATGTAAAAGAAAATTTTGGAAACCTGTGGCAGTCACCGGAGTGTGACATTGTCAGGTGTAACTATAAGTGGACTCGATTGTATATACACATATAACACAAAATCATCAGGCGGCGCCAGCATTGCTATCATCTTTATGTTACAACTTTGCAAGTTGAAATAGGACAGAGGACAAGACAGTTCTGAAAAACAGAAGTTGTTTCGAGAACAATTGAGCGAACAAGAAGCAAATCCAGGGGCGATTTCAAACATTTGTGATATGATATTCGCATGAAAACACAATTTGCTCAATGATCGGCTCCTTGCCTTTTTCTTTCTCTGTGTATAAAGCAAAAGAATTGAAATTTAAATTCGAAAAAATCTATAATAATGTCGGTCTGTTATTAGTATTCATTGTGTAGCATAATGAGTGAAGACGGGTTATGCTTGGATAATCTCTACTTCTTGAAACACAATGATTAAGTATGCAAGCAAATACTGTACTACTTGATCCACAGAGACCAAGCATTGAAAGACAGGGCTTCTGTAAAAATCGACCAAGACCCCGACAAGTAAAAATTTTGACCCCATGATTTTTGAGCGTAGTTGTACGTACCCGCATGCCATGAGTGCAGTGATGCAAAAGTTAAAATATTTTTTCACCCCTCTATATGAAAATACTAATCAAAACGTGTTGCCTTCTTTTGTAATTTTCAGCTTTTTGGCCAATTAGGGGCACCTGAAAGCAAAGTAACGCTAGCGGACATTGAATGATTGAGCCTCGTATAAAACTGAATGCCAATACAGTGAACTGTTAAGCATTAATGCATCGCATAGCATTGATAAGAAGAATAACAATTTTGCACGATAGAATAAAATGCACTCTGTTTTAGACTAATTACGCAGTTCGATTTGGTTTCGTCTTTGCTAAGCGCGCGAGTTTCAAATCTGTGATGTTTGAAAAACGGTGAAATTACCTCAACGCCGGACCTTATGCTTTTTCACATTTATACCTTGCCATAAAATTATCAAAAAAATCAATCACTCTTATGCCACAACAATGTAGAGATTGTTCTATTGGATAGCCTATTTCTACATTTTGCTTGGCCAAGAAGAGAAGTAATTTAAATTTCTTATCAGCATGCTTGATAAAATTATTTTTTCCGATAACGTTTACCTATATTTTCTATAAGCATATTATGTCATTGTGCTCATCCTCGTAAACACTGTTTTTCACTCGTCCAGCCCATTCAGATCAAGAGTTTCGATTTTGGCAAGCTCAATAGCTTGCACCAAACAAAACAGAACTCTATGCTTTTATTTTTCTTTTATAAAAACAATCTTTTTGTGTTCGAGGGTGTAATAGATGTTTTCAATCCATTTGCGCGACCTTTTTAAAAGAACGGATAATAGTCTCGTTAGGCGACGGGTCGCAAGCACACCCTCCCAAGAGAAGCTTACAAGCGAGTTCGATTCAAAGTTTTCTCACGTGCAAGGAAACTATTAGAGCCAAAGTAATAGCATATCTTCCCTGGTCAGACCTAGTCACTACTCGATCCGCCGACCAGCACACGCACTTATTCTCTTATGAATAGAAATTCGCGCGACTAGACAAGGGGAAAAGGAAAAACGAATCCAATACCATACCCCCCCCCCCCCCCCCTAATGCATGCACTTACTGGATGTGCAGCCGAGTAGGAGACAAGTTGAGGAAAAAAGTTCAATCAAATTTAAAACCCCAGTACATGCTTCGGCCGGATGCGAATAAGGAAGATGAAAGTTGTGACGAGTTCGGCTCTCTCTAAACTCATTTGTCCAACTCGACCTCATCAACGAATATGCGCCATATTAGCCTTGTTAGACCTACCGCGTCCTCGCGTGCTTGCCGAGTGAAAAGCTTTTGAAAAATTTATTGTGTTTTTGCAAATGCCCATGGTCAAAGAAGTACACGGCACGCTTCTCTGTGGAAGGGCAGTAGGGGCAACAAAAAAAGAGGTTTATTATAAAAGGGTCGCCCCCAGACGCCCCCGCGTGGCACGAAATCTTAATCAGTCTACTAAAATCGGTTCACGTTCTCGACCTTTTTCCTTAAATTAAGTAGCTAGTTTTGATTAAACTGCAGTAGCTTTAAGATACTTTAAAAAATCTCCAGGATGTCTTTTGGATAAAGCCGATCAGATTTTTATCATTCGAGTAAGCCCGGCCTTTCGATTCACTTGGCTCGACTGGAGAACGTATTTTCCACTTAATTAAGTCATAGTTTTTTGTGGTGACTGCAACCACGCACCGGCAAATGTGCATGCAGTGGGCGAGGAGGAATCGTGGGAAGAATATTTATAAGCTTAGGAAGGCAGATGATATTCGAAAATACGATCATGTCCTTATACGGGCCTGTAAGTGCATTAGGCGGACTCCCACGATCTATTATTGAGCAATAGCAGCTAGCTGGCTCATCGGGCGCCCATGGTTGGTGGAGAACGGAAAGAGGCTAGTTGCATTGATCCGGTACCTATGTAGCCTTCGCTCGAGCCATCCCCCCCCCCCCCCCCCCCCCCCCAACGTGTCGCTCCTTTTTATACCACATTGCTTAGATAAGGTGAATGGTCGAGCAAGGACCGAGCAGCTTGTCCGTCGAGGCCCTCCTACTTAGGTTTAGGTGGCTTACGACTTTTCCAGGCTTCTAGACAGACAGAAAAAAGGCGAGCAGAAGTGTGTATTCGAACTGTGATTATGGTCTGAGCAGAAAGGAAACGCGGACATTTGGCCAGTTCGGATCAGTATCGTGAAATGTGACGGACGAGGCAACCTTCGAGACTTGACAGCCCCCGAGTTCGGAGGACGGCGGTAGAGAATGAACGCAAACGAGAAAAGGAACTCGATCTCTGCCAAACGGATGTTGGAGATTGTTGCTGGGTGGAGGGTGGCTGCTTGGTCATTGGCTCCAAATTAACGACCACGAGGACGATATGGCTGCGATTCGGGCTCGTCTCATGGAGATTGATCATTTATCATTGGATTACTGGACGATAAGATGTGTCGTTTTGACCATTTTTCTTTTCCTTTCTTCTTATAAAATTCAAATTAGTTATGCCGCCTTCTTCACACCGTGCAATTATCCTGTGCCTAGCGACGAAACATTTGAACTAGAATGCGGCAATAATTATCTTCGAACAACTTATTTATGCGATATCGATCGACAGATCAGTATAGCTGATGTTGAAAAAATCGATAATATGTTATCAAAATATGAGCTCTATTCCCAAAATTATGTCCGAGTTGGTGTCGCTGTTCTTCGAATTTTGGAGTACCCAACTTGGACGAGTGTGCATTTCTCAGATTCTCCTTCAGAATCTCACCAACAAGAACAAATTTCATCAGAATCAAAAACTGATCTTTCTGAAAGTCAATTACAAGGAACCGTTTTGAATGACCCTATCGATCAACTTGACCAATCTGATCATGAGAAAGAATATCAAAAAAAAGGAGATACCCAGCCTAGCAAAGTACGTCGTCACGACCCCACTCCGAAACGAAATTCTAAAAATGCCTTGAAAAATCCCGCATGGTATTGCTTATCAAAAACGCAAAAAGAATTTTATCAAAATTTAATACCAGATGCTCATTTGAATAATCTCAGTATCGTGAACCATTATTTGCAAACTTTTGCTGATTCTCTTCGTCGTCGATGGTTCGGTAGTGAGTGCGCGACGGACATGTTTTTCCTAGCCATAACTCAATCCGTAATCGACTATGCAAGTGGTCGTAATTTAATTTTTACCTCCACTGTCCGCTTATCATTCGGACAAGAACTTAAACGAATTTTATCACGCGATTATGATCAAATATTGCAAAATGAATTATCTTCATTAGCGACTCGTGGCTGGGGTCCTCAACCCGCTATTGTATTAGCTATTCAACGTTTGGCCGAGGATTTGAGTCCGCAAGAATTTATTACTCGAAGAATGGGTAAAGTTGTGGTCGATTCCGATGGGCAACATCGAATCGTGTCTGCTATTGTTGTCCAGCACACTATACCTACGTGGGCCATTTACACATTCATCGGGTGCTTGGGTTCGGTGGGTTTGGCATTGGGGCTAGAATGGACGATAGTAAGGCGAAAGGCTCTGTCACTGAGGGCTGGCGGTGGTGGAGGAGGTGGAGAAAGGCAACGGACATCAAAAAGCGATAATGTCCAAGTGCACTTGTATTTTTGAAATAAAAATATTGTACAGGCCCGTAGGTTTTTGAAATATAATGGTGCAAAAGCTAGTGTCCCCCGAAGAGACATTTCCCTAAAGAGTTGTCGAGAATGAAGTTGTGTGCTGAAGGATAGACGCTATACAGAACTGATAGTGAGCAAGCAATACTCTGACCACTGTGCGTCATTTCCTTTTATGTGGACACTTTGCCGCGAAGACTGTGCTGATAAAAGAGCATTCAGCTGGAGCTGCCTCAGCTCCAACTAATCAACCGCGCTTTGTGCGGCGATGGCACAGTGGTTTGCAATGGCGAAGCCAGAATTCTTTTAGGGGCTGCCAGGAGGAAAAAGTTGAGGTTGAAGTCAATGACATGGGCAGTGAGGTATTCGCCACAGGGTGAGCGAAACGCCTGTGAGGGGTGGGATTCGGACGATAAAATTTTGACAGCGTAGGTCAAAGTCGTTTTTTTCTAGCAGCATTTCAGATCATTTTCTGGTGTCCTTGAGGTGTTTTAGGTTTACATTTGACACATGCAGCACTGGCGGGACTTTCGAATTCATCCTATTCTTCCTCAGTGGTCAGTCGAAGGAAGCACTAGAAAGTGCCAAGGTGCCAGTGCTATCTTTACACGAAAATTCTGCAGGCTACACCCCTGGGCTTCTAGGCTAGACTAGAGTCTCAGATGTACGGCTTCGAATCCTGCTGGCGGCTCAGGTATTTGCGTATGTTTCTGAAAGCAGATTCTCTAAGCTGCAACATATTCCGGATTCTTTTAGGCACGTTTTACTGCACAGAAAATTCTCATTTTATGCACCACGAGAAAATATAAACATTTTAAAGGCTCCATGCACTTGAAATTAAAGTGGGAAGTGAAACTGCACGCAAATGAAAATAAATATTAGCTCACGACCGCTAAAGCATCAGCGCGGCCTCTTTTCGTAAGCATTTAACTTGGACTAGCATGAGTTTTCTGTTGGGTTCTGCCACCCTGCTGTAGAAACGCGCTAAATGTGAACTGGCACCTTTTAACCAGCAAGCAATGGTTTTAAGATTTTTTAGGTTACTGCAGAATATTGACGGTGAGTAAATAATAAGGATTGGCTGTACCATTTTTGGAGGGCCCTTGACAAGGTGTGCGAACAATTGTCATGTCTGTACATACCACGTGTATGGACCATTCTGGACCGAGTAAATTTTGAATTTCCCGCTGTCCGCTAATGACAGTTTTTCATAGATGAAAAGTCTGTGTGAGTGCGCGTGTCCAGACGACGGCAAGAAACGGTTTTGGTTTTTAATGAAAAAAACGATCAATCAAGTTATAAACAAGAAAAAAATTTTTTAAATGACTTTACTTTAATACAGCAACATGCACAGGCTTGGACTAAGTTTTTGGAAAAAGGCTTCTGTATAGCACAGTGCAGTCACATGGTGCGTTCTCCGAATATTCGGGAGTTGCGCGCTGATTTTTCCAAAGAGCACTGCTTAATCAAATGCTCACATTCCAGCCGGGATCGCTGTAAAGCATGCAGTGATATAATAAAGGGTCACATGTAAAATATTCGCTTATCAAAAGACGCGTCGGCTGTCAAATCACTCTCCTGTCTACCATGACATGCATTATTTTTGTTCAAGTCATTCCTTCCTTTAAAAAGATACGCAGTCAGAAAAGATGGATGAATTTCCAGGACACATGTTGATGGACGATGCTTTCCTGATTACGCCGTGCTATACATTTTCTGTCAATCTGCTTCTATCAGAAGAACACTTTGAATAAAAATAAGCTCGAAAGCTGGCCCAACTAGCACACTATGTCGCGTCAGCTTACTTGCTCAGACTATCACGCACCTACACACCTAGGTATCACTTTTCAAGCTAGTGGCTGCGGCCATGTATTCACCAGTTACTAGACCCCAATCCAGCATGAATACGCCAATAGGATATCTGCTTATATTCGTATGTCTTTTCACAAATTTACAAATCGTAAGTTGGACATTTTCAGTATTGTTTCTAATGTGGTTTTTAAATAAATATGTTGTTTGTTCTTTCAGGCGAGTTCCAAACAGCTCGAGCAGCAACGATGCATTTGTGTGTGTCCAGACCCAATGTTACTCGAGCTTACAAAGAATTATACCATGAATAATCGAAGGGTTTACACAGGGAATGTGAAACCACTTGAATGCAAGTACGGTTTCCGCGATGACCCAAAGGACATTTTTCCACAAGCTCGGGTTCGAGTCCCACTAGGGACATGTGTTTTCCTTTGTGTTTCTATGTATTTCCTAGCCCTCTTTTCCATGTAAAATTGACAAATTATTTTAGGAGATGCGTAGCCGTTGTTGGGCCGACCATGCCTTCAAATATACCAAATCAAATCATCGAAAAATTCTGCGATCGATGCAGCTGTAGCTATTCAAGGCGGAGTACAACCATGATTTTAGTAAGTGATCGCTCAGCTGCGAGACATCTGATAAGTTAGCGGGGTAAATCACATTTAGTGAATGAGGAATGTAATCAAATAGGTCCTGATAAGCTAATCACGCATCCCATATTACAACCGAAAATGGAACTGATATGAATTGTCAATTTAAATTTGGTATAGAGATAAAGGCCATGATGGGGCTGAGCACCCATGTGTTCAGGAATGGTCGTCACTGATTGGCTAACCTTGGTCAAATAACCACTGTCTCCACCATTTCTGAACATGCGGCCGCGGTGGCGCAGTAGTTCGGCATTCGTCTCTCCGTATTGCGGGGATGCGAGTGGCTGGACTCGTCCCGGGTTCGATCCCCGGTGATGGGGGTCGGTTTGCGAACCATAAACCCTCGCTGACCCTGCACGCCAGGCCGTGGGTGACTCACCCGGTACCCTAGAGGTGCTCAGAGTGGAGAGACGCTGCTGTGTGTGCTGGTCCCCGCACAGCCCTGCTTAGAAGGTTTCACTGCTGGCCGGCTATAGGCAAAACTGGCTCCAGCCCACAAAAATTTCTTTAAACCAATTTCTGAACATATTGGCCACAAGCAGCAAAAAGTTTCCAGATTAAAGTCTGAGCCAGTGGAAAGTTTTGGCACTTCTCCCACTGTCAGATTCGTAATTCGTAGGGTACTTTTGCCTATTGATGAGGTAAGATAATGCTACTAGAGTATCAGTCTTGGACGACATACATACGGACGGAGTTTTAATTAAAATGTGGTCAGGCAACGAACTTTTTGAACTCCCCTCGTAATGCACATGAGCAAAATCGCCTATTTTGGCGGAGAATGTGGATGAACTCCCTCAGTAATCGAGACACAGCTAACTAGAAATTCGCCGACCCTAATGGTCTTTTTCATGTTACATGGATGGCCAGCACATACTGTGCAGTCACTGATACTGCGTTTCAGGGCACGGTAATATTGATCATATCAGTCATAGCATTGCTGGTCGCCTACATGGCATTTCTGGTGTGCCTCGAACCGATGATGAAACGAACGCGGAAACAGCAGCCATATGAACGCTATACAAACGAAGATGTAGGTACCTCAGGTATTTACAGTTTTCATATACGTAGTATGCATGCACCTGCACTCGACACAACGCCGCTGGAAACGCTTCTTCTCACACATGCATTAGTATAGTCGCGAAATGCGGCAACTTTTCTCGCTCAAATTTTTTAGGACAACGTTTTTGCCGTTCAGGCAGAAGCTGACGATAACTCTTCCTTTTTATTGTCGACTAAATATGTACCCGCAAGAGCGGCTATCGGCTCTCACAAAAGGATCCTGCAGACATTGGATCAAAACAGCGTGACGTGATCTGAGAAACGAATGAGTAAAAGTATTGGAGGCTCGTTTTTGAATACTTTTTACGATTGATTTATCGGTTGAAATGACGTATTAACTTATTATGGCGTATTAATGCAATGCGAATAAGTGCTTCTGGTTAAAAAACATAAATTAAATATTCATTCAAGTGCATTTTCAGCAAGCAGCGTCGCTAAATCACTTCGCATATACTTAATCTTTTACATGAAGGTGCTCGCTATTTTTGAAATTTTGCCGCGAATCTACCCACCAAACACTTTGCATGCTTCTCAAATCTATTGCACATACTCCGTGGAATCGTCGCGGATATCATTACTGCAAAGTATCTGCATCTACTCACAAGAAAGGTGCACTGTCAACTCGATTGTTACAGGGACACCGCACAAAAATTTTTGCCAGTCCAAGTAGTTGAGAAGCAAAAGTACATTATCGCAAATATTCAAATTCGTGCATTTTAAAAGCGTCTCAGGCGGGAAAACATTTGAGAAAATTTAAATTTTTCAGCACAATATGCCCAGCAAATTGCGAAGTAGCAGTAAAGTGCCGCCCACATTGCACCTCGACTGCCAGTCTAGCTGAGCCAGCCGCGAGCCGAGGGAGCCGAGCTTGTCAGCTGATGCTTGCACTTGGCTCAGCTTGACAGACTCGGCTGGACTGCTCACATTCATTTCAGTTTGTGGCTCACGAGCTCGGCCAGGCGAACCCACCGAGCTTGAGAGGGAAGAACCATCGGCCAGGAACTTAAAGCCAAAAAATGATCAATTTCGATGGAAATACGGGAGAGATGAAACTACTGTATACATGATCACTATAAATTTTATCAAAAGGGATGCAGGCTTCATCGACTAGGCGATCTCGAGAACTGTTCGGGTTTTGACAGCGAAATTTGAAAGCAAATCAATGGAATGTTTTATGCACCTTTTTGTTTGGTCTTCACTCATGCTAACGTAAGCGCACGGGGTCTTGATAGGGCCGCACAATATAGTTACATGTGGGAGCCGAATTGAGGAGGTGAAAGTTAGCATTCTAATTCAAATCAGGATAAGAGAGAAGTGGAATGGAAATAGTGTGTTTTAAGATTTGCGGGAAGCACGCCAGCTATATTTAGAAATGAGCCACTTGGGTGCTGCACACGATACAGATGTTCATGCTAGGGCTTGATGAAATCGGTCTGCACCCGCGAAATCTGCTAGCTAGTAGTATGTTGAGCAATACAGAATCAGCTTCGCTAGGCTTAGCTCATTTCGATCTCAGAAAAATTGAGAAGCCCTGCACACATTTTCCAGTTTGTCCCCAGTTTGTCAGTTTGCAGTCAGCAGTCAGTATGTCAGTATATTTGAAGTATCTAATCGCATGTAAGTGTTATTGGCCCGTTCCCTTGGCCGCTTCAAGGTTGCGCATAAGTCATGTACAGTAGTGGACAAAAGTAAGGCACGTTCCAGACTTCTTCACTTATGGCAGCAGCTACTCACCAGAGGACAATCTTCGGGCGTTTCCCGCGTCATATATGGGTAGAGCACAAAAAATTGAGTAGATAACACAACTAAATCTTTGACCAGGTGGCAAAACTTTAAAAAAATTGCGAAATATTGCTGGGACAAAAGTAAGTCACGTTTTTTTGGCAGGAGAAAACTCTCGAAATACGCGAGCTACAAAGTGGCGGGAAACGGTCAGGTGGCTCGTCTGTGTCATCTAGAAACATAAAATTCAAGTGAAATTCAATTCCAAAATGTTTTTTTAGGGGTTGGGGGGGATATTTTGATTGAGTTTGAGTGTGGGGTATTTAGATTGTGAGTGTTTGGTGTGGGATGTTGAAAAACTGGAAGAAGAAACAAGACTATTAGTGTCGTCTGAAAAGGTAGGATGGCTTGCCAGCTCTGGTAAGTAAGTTGGCCACTGGCCTAGCAAGTAGAGCAAGACTATTAGTGGTGTTGAGGTAGGATGGCTTGCCAGCTCGACGTCCATGCAAGAAACCATTGATCTCATTGAAGAATCTGAGGGCGCGAATCCAATCCGCCAAGATGCACCTGAACTGGACCAACCAGCAAGGGCAAAAAGTTCTTTAGAGCGATGAATCAAAGTTTGATTTGTTCAACAGCGATGGAATCAAGTATGTGAGACGCCCAATGGCAAATTATTCGATGCTAGATACACTATTTCAACGATTAAGCATGGTGGAGGGTCTGTAATAGTTTGGGGCTGTTTCTCCGGACAAAAGATGGGCCCTATTCATGAGATAAATGGCATCATGGACAAACACATGTACACGGACATCATGGAGAATGTCATGTTTCTCACGCTCGTCGTTTCATGTCCAAAGGCTGGATCTTTCAGCAGGACAACGATCCGGAGCACTCCTCGGCTCATGCAAAGCAATGGTTCCAGCGCAAGAAGGTCAATCTAATGCAATGGCTAGCTCAATCCCCAGATCTAAATCAGATTGAAAACTTGTAGGATGAGGTCGAAAGGCGTATTCGAGTGACCACATACCAGAATTGCAACCAGCTGTTCACTACTATTCAAAAAGCGTGGGCCGAAATTCCTCAGTTAGTCATTGATGAACTGATCGCCTCCATGAGGAGCAGATACGAGCAGGTGGAAAAAAATCTGGGGTATGCTACCAAATACTGGAGGTTGAGATTCTCGATGTCGTGTCATGAGCTTTGGAGCGTGTGTCGAAGTGGAAAATAGGACTATTCAGTCATTCAAAACAAACGTGCCTTACTTTTGTCCAAGCAATTTTTCTGAATTTTTTGAAACATTTTGTCGCGCTTGACTACTTCTGCTGTCAGATAAGCTGTTGATAAAGAAATATACTCAGTTTTTTGTGCTCTATCCACATATGGTGTGAAAAAGGCCATAAGGCTGTCCCCTTGTGAGTAGCTTCTGCCATAAGTGAAAAAATCAGAAACGTGCCTTACTTTTGTCCACTACTGTACAGCTGTTCGTCCAGCAGACACTTTAGGTTTTTCCTTCTGATAAGTTATGACAATCCTGGGCGGTTCATGTTCATGTTTTACCACATCACCAAACGCTTATGAGCACTCGAGGGTGAAGGGACACATTTTAAACGAACTGATTTACCGGGCGGTCTTGTTCAACCATTAGCACCAGCTCTGCGCAATGCAATAATTACACACTGCAGACGGCACGCGACAATCAATAGCTCTCTCGTAACGCCTACATCGATATTAGGCGGATTGTAAGGAGTAGGTGTCTGATACATGGACGCAGAAATGGAACGCAAACATAAACCTGGTTTATGTCGCAAATCATCCAGCATAAAAAGAATTATTCGCATCCCAATGGAAGCACGTTCAAGGTCGTAGTGCAATGTTTGTACGGCGACCTAATCAGTCTCACACGCTTTAGCAACAAGAATGAAGAAGACAACTCTCGCAGAAACAATCCAAACCTATATCCTTGAGCATAGGTCTAGCAAACAAACCATCACTCCTGCTTCTAGTTTTACTGTAGTAGTACCAATGAACTAACTGGTTTTTCCATTTAAGATGATATACAAGCACAGTGAGGGGCCACCTCGCTCTGTGTATCATGCGGACACATTCCTGCAAAAGCATTACCGCGTACCGTCATGGCTTACCAGACACGGCTTACCAAGCAACAATGAGTCACTCTCCTTATTGGTCCTCTGCAGGAAAAAGTCTGCAGGCAGGAATACAGATTCGTCTGCCGGGATTCGTTGGCAGGGATGCAACCACAAACACCTCTGCAGGAATGCGTCTGCAGGTAGACAACAGGTTCTTTTACAGGAAGAACGTCTGCAGGGAAACGTCTGCAGGATATAAAAAGAGAGAGTCCCCTTTACTACACAGGTATATCATATTGAACTGGGAAAATCCAGACAGTTCGCAGGGCTAGGACTACGCGAGACCTGGGGGTGCTAATTGGTTTGCTTGCCCTGTGATTAAGGAGCTGGGTTCGGACGGTTTCAGTGGGTTCTATCCTGTTCAATATGGTTGCTAAGTCGTTTGAATATGGTCAGGCCCTGCCAGACAAGGGTTGTGCTGTGACATTGAAAGTGCTTTGATTAGAATGTGAATACTATCCTTTTTCTATTGTGTGTGTTGCGGCACAAACCAGATTCTTTGTATGTGTTCTAAATATCTGTGCACTCATGTACGAGAACCAGTCCCAGTTCTGAGCATCGGAGTCTGAAGAACTACGAAAGTATAATGCACTCCAACGTATTATTGCTCTTTGTCACTTCCAACGCAAACGTTTCCCCGCAGACGTCTAGCAGGAGAGTGGGTCAAATGTTGTTCCGTAAGCTGTGCCTGCAACTTCGTGCAATACGAGCTGTCGTAATCAACCATGTCTCCTGTCTGGCGATCAGATCGACCGACCTATTTGCTACCATTTCATTCAGGACGATAGCATCTTATCTGCCTTTCCTGCATTTCAATGCTCTTCACTCGGTTCACTCGAGCCCCTCGTATATCAGTCCATGCGAACATGCAGCCACCATTCGCATTATGGGTCTTTCTAAAGGTTATTTCATTTCTAGACCCTTCCGAACATTAGTTGGAATAGGGATTATTTCCCATGTTCCAACAGATGGCTATGAGAGAAAGTGTCTCGATTCAGTTCCTTTCCTTTAATGAAATGTATCCTTTTTTAGGAGATGGCGACGTGCGCGCAACAAGCGGCCGCTCATATCCGCGAAGCAGATCGGGCCATCAACGAGGCTAGCCTAGTGATCTATCAGCTAGTACACAACAAAGAAATAATGTAAATTTTAATTAGTTCCTGCTAGAATTCACACGGCTTCTACGTCAGGAACGCCATCAAAGCAATTAAGACCATCACAAGGGCTGTGCGGTCGTTGTGGTGTGTTCTGCTAGTAAGTACCCTAATCTGTGTGACAATGTGGCTGGAAATCAGTGCATCAAACCGTGTTGAAATGAAAACTCGCGCTTGAACACCAACATATGTACAGTACTGTATCTAGATTGGCACTTGAGCACTTGAGCACAGTATTGTATCTATTCGGAGAGGAACCAGTTCTTGTTTTGTCAACCCGTCGAGCGGCCCCTTCCTCTCTTCAAAATCGCAACGTGGGCCTCGGGCGTAATAATTTGTCTGGTACTGCAATCCAAGCGAAATGCTGAATGGAAACACCGAAGAAATTAGTTTCTCTAGTGTGATACATTCACAGCCTCCTCTGCCTTTAAATTTTAACGCGGTCTTGCATTGACCATTGAGCGTGACCACGTCAAAGCCGTAGCTTTTAGGCCTTGATCGGAAAAATCTCACAATGTACGCACCCACGCCAAACTTGCTGGCGATTCAATTTTTCAACTCTCGTAAAATGATGAGGTCGAAGTTTAGGTTTGACTCGTATTTAGAGACAGTCTCTAAACTTCTGTCGAAGAAGGGACTGGTTCTTACCCCAAGACTTCGCCAGTTTCGAATGGAACCCGAAAAATCCGTTTTGGCGAAAAATAAGACCGAGTCGTGTCGCTGTATGTATAACATAACGACGCTCGTGGATTTGTGCAATGCGTACATGCTTTCGTACATGCTAGTGCCACGCTACTGACTCGAATGCACTAAAAAGGGATTCAAGATGGTATGCTGAATTGTAATTGTCTAAAAACCGATGGCTCGTAACTTGCTGTGACCAAATTCACAGAGTCGTGTTCCAGGGAGGCGTTCTCTTTATAGCTCGCAAACGACACACCATCGCTGACTATATACAGTAAACGTATCTTCAACTTCCACGTTCCAGCCGACGTATTATGCCCCGAAGATCTTCGAGTTCGGTTGCTTCCCGACCAGATTTAATTCAGTCTAAATTTTACATAGCAAACTTTGGCTGTTTTCGCGCCATACCTAGACGGAAAAACCAGTTCGCATCTCCCAGGCCTGCCTTCTCCTATCATAATCGGCCAAAAGTGTGGGAGAAACCTCTGTGACGGTGTATCAGATTTTGACTCTTAAACTCTATTTTTTTGAAGCATTACAAAGGTCCTGTCATCCTTGACGTTAAATAAGAATTGATAGGCAACAAAACACGTCTTTTCCATATCCCGCCAAAACAAAAAAGCGAATTCTCACTTCACTGTAGAAATCGGTAATCAGCATAGTGTAGGATATAAACCTGAAAAAAGGTGCACCATTAGAAGCGCGTTCAGTTTAGGAAACAAAAGTGGTCCCACTACCAATTATAACCATAGTAGAAAATTGCTTGATATTCGGCGCATTTGTGATATAATTTGAATGCTTCCACTCAACCCAAATGATATAGCAGTCAAGTAAAAAAACTCACGCGAGAAAACTACATACTGTAGATCATCTATTTCCGTAGCAGCCTTGGCGCGGCAACAGTCTAGGGTGCCCAAACGCCAGACGGCCCCACACCGACGAGCCCAAACGACGAGCATTCTCCAATAGACTCGGTTGACTCTTCATGATCAGCTCATATTGGCACGCCCACGCAATAATGACATTTTAGCCTTGATTTTGCGGTTGTAGGTCATTTCGTCCCCGCCATTTCGTCCCCGGCCTTTTACGTCCCTGACCCATTTCGTCCCCAGTTGTCTAATCGACTCACTGTTTCCTCACTGTACAGTGTACTCATATGTACTTGTCACAGAAAAAAGTGATGTCAACCAAGAATGCATTAACGATAAAGCACGACCCAAAACGCCAACCAAACCTAAGCCAACTCATAGTTATATGCAATACCACTTAAATAAGGAATAAGATCACGATTTTGAAAATCTTCAACGATGGTCTTGATACGGGCAGAGATGGCCGCGTATTTCTTGCTTTTTCTCGAGTTGGCGGGGTTTCCAGCCACTAGCTGAGCGACCTCGTACTGGTGCATTCCTTGTTGCTTTTTCAAATTATCGATAAAGCGAAAAACATGAGGGAACGAAGAACCACAGATCTCTTGAAAGCCTCGATGCCAGCCTTCAACGTCGTTGTTGGTGCGATGTTGATCGTCCAAAGTACGCTGGTACATGTTCCAAAGCTGAATCGGGAACAGCGGTGCTTGCCGACGTCGACGTTGTCTTCGGCCAATATATGTATCCTCGAAGTAGTTGGCAACTGGCAGCGCCTCAGCAGGGAAATTTTCGTTTTCCACCAACTCTTCAAAGGCGTCGATCACTGAAGGTGGAGGCACAAACGCGATGGCTAGAATCATTCGAATCCAACGAGCGAAGTCGATGTCATTTTTATACCGAGCTTTGAGTCCTTCAGCTTGAACTTTGCGCCATACTGACTGAGCCAAATGAAAGAAGCACCCACTGTGAGTGATGCCTGGAAATGCCTCTTGAAACGCACCGATCGCGGCTTGCTCGAAATCCGTCATGATATGGGTTGGTTGAAGGCCAGGTTGGAGCCGTTTCAGCTCTTGGAGCAATCTTACGTACGTGTCCGTCGTCTTGTGGAAGAAGAGCGTAAACGACAGGGAGGACGGCATCGTATTTGGCAATGTGGATCGTGTACATTTGACTGAAAAGAGCTGGGGGTGCTGAACGTCGACCGAACCATTGCCGTTTGAGCAAGAAGCTGTAGGTTGCCTCGTGTTGAAAAATTAAAATTCTTTCAGGGAGAAGCTGTCTCGGAGTCATACAAAATGGTCTACGACTCCGTCCATTGAATTTCCTTGTAGCGCTGTAAAAAATACTTTCAGTGTCCTAACTCATGTAACTCAAAGTATCACATCGGCGACTGAGGAAAACAGGTCTTCTGGGGAGGAGAGCGGGGTGCCGCACGGGGCGCGAGATCGTTCTAGCGAGGTTAGGGGGACGAAATGGCAGGGAGAAACGGAGGGCAAAAGGCGGGGACGAAATGGCGGGGACGAAGTGTCCGAATGCCGATTTTGCAGATAGGTAGGTTCCCGTCGAATGGTCTAATTGTATGGAGTGTGCAGTTTCGCCGAGAAAGACTTCGTTTCGATCTCTAAAGCAAGTGAGGCATCCGTCGTGGAAGGGCAGCCGTGGAGCTGATATCAAGTACCCTTCGATTTTCATTCTCGATCGTGGCCGTAGCTTCATACTAAGGGGGGATGAGATATCAAATAATCATTCTAAGTTGGTGGTTCGGTTTCATTCCGGTCGTTGAGGTGCAATGTAAATCGAGCCAACACCGCCTCTACCACTGACTCATCTTAAATCAGCCCAAGCAACCTCGTCACTGACATAATTGAGCATATACTACTACCCATATCGCCGTCACCCTCTTTTCCAACTATATATCATCATGGCAGTGTTAACGAGGTCACCACACAACTGGTGCTCGTGGCAACACTGGTGTTTGCCAGATCAGAGGGTTTTTTTGCCTCTGACACTGTTTCGTTTAAAAGGGAACATTTTTATACTTCGACTTTGGCCTTGATCAGAAACAAAATGTTGATCGCAAGCAAGACTGACAACAAATCTTGACTGTGTGTCCTGCTCACCAAGATATTTATATATTTCAGCTGACCACCTCTTTCAAACCCATTCATGCCGCCCGCGACGAGAGAACTTGGGAATCACTTCTGAAGCTTCGCAATGCATTTTAAAATTTTTTAAAATATGTAGGTTATTAAGGCATTGAAAAATGGTTCTCAAAATGGAAAATTGACGAAATTGGTCTGGTATGAACCACGGTTTCTCACCCTTTACACTGATATGCTAAAATACAAATATAAGTAAAAATTATAAATTTTTCTGACTTTGACCACGCCCAAAAAAATTATCTGACCGTGACCCTGACTCTGACAAGGGCTCGGTCGATCAGGGTTTTTGGCGGATTTCTGTCCTTGACCTTGCGGTCATTTCTTGCACTAGAACACACAGGGGAAACTATTTGAGGGGCGCGTTTATGCTAACGATAAACCATGAACTGGCTTCTACAAAAATTAAGTTTACAAAATGCTGCGGTCATTCGATCCGTACAAATTTAGAAACTACAGTACAGTTGCTGTACTATGTATACTGGTACAAAATATTGCCAATCATAAAAGAGTGACTAGAGCACCAACAACAGAATTAACTGGTCACCTATGACTGAGATGCACATCATATCATCCAGTCCTTATCACTTGCATGTCCACGACATTGTATCACTGCACACAAACAGAAATTCCCAAAATTACACAAGTTACAAAAATATCATTTTGTAATTAGTTCTAATTATTTATCAGTATAATCAATAGCCGTTTTTGGTGCAAAGTGCCTTTTATGACGAATATTGTCTTGTCGTGAACAGCCGAACCACCATTCACCCGTTTCGCGAGGGTAATTCTCGACTACCTAGGAAGCAAGTTTTAAAAAGCTGTACTTTCCCGTTGTTTTTATGGGCGCGCGAAATTCAATATTTGCCAGAAAAAGAGCGAGTATTTTCAGTGGAGTGCTTATAGAACTTGATGCTTTTCCTACCTTCATCACTCTCCATCCAGTCAACCGAAAGTACTGACGTCCAGCAAATAAGTAAGTCTTGCCATTATTCCATTTGAAAGCTGCATCGATTTTGTTGGGTATGTCGGGCGAGATTTCTTTAGTCGATCGTGGCCATCCAGTCGGCATGCCCCAGCGTGAATATTGCCAATATTTTGTGCCTAAAAAATACCTTCTTGAATGCAAATTTGCATTTAGAAATATAAACAGTTGAAAGGTAACTGAAGATTGAATTTTAACTTTAAACTTTCGCGTAAGTGCTAGTTATACCTTTGAAAAAATAAGGTTTATCGTCGTAGCTCCAAATCATCGCTGCGTCCAAATTATCAGGAGTATCGACCAGACCGATTGAAATTCTTCGCGGGTATCCTTTGTAGCGGCGACCACTCGGATCGTAGAGCCAGTATTCATCGCCCTACGACGAGTCGATTAATTATGCAAAATGGCGCACCCACGCAAATTTTCAAATTTAGAAAATCAAGAAAACTTTTGGTACCTTGAAAAAATATGTATCTCCATCGTAGTCAGTGACTGCTGCATCCAAGTCACTGGGTAGACCATCCCAATCATCGGCAATATTTCTTGGATACCCTTCATCGTAGGACACTTGATTCAACCGCCAGTATAGATTACCTGAAATAATCCCGCTAGAATAACCAACAGTGAAATCCCAGAAAAATTTTTCGATAAGGCCAAAAGCTGCTAATATCCGTCAGACCCAGAAAATTTGGGTAAAAACCAAGTTCCTAATTCCAGTTCTCCTGTACCTTTAAAAGCGAACGTGGACCCATTGCCGATCACAGTGATGGCATCGACGCTCGGGTCATCACAAATATTAAATGTTCTGGGCAATGGAGCATTCGTTGCGGCTGCTGGCTGTTCAAAATTGCGTGTCGATGCGGTAGTTGGGACCAGAGTACGATTAGCCACCAGAGATGGTGATATCTTGTCATCTTGCTTATCAGCTGTTTCCCTATCTTGAGGTGTTCCTGAAGAACAAACGATTCTAGTTCACTTTAGAATGGGAGAAACAGTGCAATTACCATATAAATGTTGCAGGCCTTGGATATCGTCAGGGTTCAAATGTATGGTATCGCCACTGTAGGCTTGATAAAACGGCGCCATCAGTGCCTGCATATTTTGAGTATGCTTCAATCCGAGACTGTGTCCAATTTCGTGCGCAGCCACAGAATAAAGATCAATGCCTGAAACGAGTTAGTGTAAAGTGCAGTGTCTGAATTTTGTTTCTTAAGCAACAAAATAATTAAAAGATGTAGCAAAATTAAAATTTGCGCACCACCAACGCCAAAACTACTCGTCACTTTCCGTTTGAACGCTTTAGCCAAACGAGATACTTGATTCCAAAGCCAAGATCGGGTCGGATTGCCTGTAAGGAAAGTGCACAAGCGGAAATGAAGTGAAGTGAGACAGGAAAGAGGTGAGGTCATGTCGAAAAGTGGTGCAGGATGTGAAAAGATGCAAGTCAAGAATGAAGTCGTGCCAGCATAAGATAAGTGTGCCAGCACTAAGACAACTTTACAATTCATTGCTTTCTGGTTCATCGAACAAAATGACTAGTGCAAAGCTGAGCTAGCTCAGACTGTATTCGACGATGATATACCTTTCGTATCGGGCGCTCGCCATGGCTCGTCGTCATCAAAATGTACATCGCCTCCATATCGAGGAAAAAAAGCGTGAGCGAGAATTCCACCTGAAAATCATCAAAATGTAACTGGAATAAGTCGGACATGCTTGCCCATCCTACCTCGTCCATCGAACGGCTCTCCATCACCGTGCGAACGACCAGCGAACAAGACGTCGATATTGACAGGCCCGTGATCACGTTTAATAAATCGAAGTGGTGAATACTCTTCCCACACCTGTTTAATGAGAAAGGCGGCTTGAAAATTCTTGCTGCATGGGACAAAAACAGGGCACCGCAGACGTGTCATACGGTATCTAATCGGGACATCAGACTTGCATGCTAGGACACTCTTATCATGTGTGGGAGCAATGCATGATAACCTTCGGCTATTCGATGCAGGCAGTTAGGGAAACTGTTTACAGTTAAGCCAATACTTCCTTAGTTACAGCTAAAGTTGAGAGTTGGAGCCAAAAAAAGCATGAGCACGATTACCTTGAAGGCTCTTTCCATAATCCAATCGACTTTTTCAGGGCTCAACTCGCTCGTGTACTTGCTGATTTGGTACGTGATATCTTTCACTCCCCAGTACGAACCTAAAATTGTTATTTTCGTTCTGGCGCCATTTCTTTGGGTATTGACACGTATACACAATATAATATCACTGTGTAGTAATTTTAGCGGTGAGATATTACGTTTATTAAAAAATAATTATAGGTACTGTACATATTTGCCTGTAGAATATGATGCGGACAGGTTTTTTGAAGAATACGTACACTATGTGCGTGTTGAACATGAATATATGCAGCTATACAATATTTTTTAATAACTGTAAAATACCTTTTTGCTATATATTTTGCAAAATATACATAAATATATTTTGCTAGATATATATATATATATATTGCTGAATAATAAATAAATAAATATATATATATATTGCTAAATATATATGAATTTCGTCCCATGCAGCAAGAATTTTCAAGCCACTAAATATATATGGCTGAATGAAAAAATAAATATATACAGTCGACTCCACTTAATTGCATATCGGATAATCGCATAAATCGCTTTATTGCATAAAATTTTTTAAGTCCCGATTCTTTTCCTATACCCGCTATGTTAAAAATCTTTGCATAATTGAATATCGGATAAATGCATAAATCGGATAAACGCATAGCCTTCAACAGAACGACGCATATGATACATATGCATTCTGCCATCGGATGATCGCATAGCGCCATCGGATATTCTAATAAGGAGCTTCTCAGTTTCCCACGATTCCAGTCTCAGATTAGATTAGATTAGAAAATCGACGCCGTCATTCAGTGGTAACATTCATAGTTTATTCCAGTTCTTTTCTGCAAGGTCGATCTTTGCGTTTGCCATGGCAGCATCGACCAGTCGAATTCATAGTTCAAAAAAACGCAAGGATTTAAGTTTGAAAGAAAAAATTGAGATTATTGATAAGCCTGAACAACGATTGAGTCAAGCTGAAATCGCGAAACAGTTTGGAATATCCCAATCCCATGTCAGCCGGATCATTGGCAATAAGCAAACCTTGTTGAAACAATGGTCATTGAGAGTTTTGCGAAAATACTGAATTTAACATAATGTGCTTGAGCAAACCAAGCTAGCCACTCATGCATATATGCATATTATGCAAATATCCGATGTTTCGGTTAAAGGAATAAACCGGTTAATTGCATATAAAATTTTGGTGCAGAGGCCATGCAATTAAGCGGAGTTGACTGTATACATATATACTTTAGGGATTAAACAAAAAAAAGATTATAGTTAAGGCCACATGTGTGAGAAAGACATATATCATAACAAATCTTTGTATGGAATACTATCATTATACAGTATATGATGTACATATATGATATCTTGTACATATCACAATACTATTCGATATATGATGCAAGGTCACCTGGGTTGAAGCTCGCCGCCAGGATTATATAAGAAATTAGTTCATTAATTTATACATAAGTTTTTAAACTTAACCACGTGTGATGAGCTGCATACAGAGCACATATTACCATTCATATCTAACTATTCATACAATTATAATGTGTGTATACTGCACAATTTTGCTGCTTTTTACTGACGCAGTTTTTACCTCAGTCTAACCTTCTTGCTACCCTACCTTCAATTGAATACCGTTTCTTTCTCGAAGTCACGTTTTGTTGCAATGCATTGCCATCAATTATGTGCGGCCCCTGGCCTTCCTCGCCAATATCCCGCATGCCGCATCGTGGTAGTAGCATCCGTTTTATTGTTTCTGGGTCCAGAATTCCTAGAATCCGCTCGGAAAATATTCATATAAAGGGCTAACACTAGGAAGATGAATTCAGTTTTACCAGTTTGGGGAATGTCGGTAAATTTTTGGAAAGCTCTTAAAGCGCTTTCAAAATCTTCTTTCGATGTGCCAATGAAGGCCGTGTTTTCTTTCGAGGAGTCGTCATGACTGGGTTCGGGCAGATAGCCGTAGGTCCGTAGATAACGCTAAAACATAATCTGATGATCAACTCGAAAGAGATCGATCATTCAGACGATTTCTGGGAGTGTCGATTCAGCCAGAACAAGTGCTACTGTTATTTTATGCACTGTTCAATAGGTAACAAGTAGGTAAAATGACAGAAGATTGTAAAGAGAAATATACCGAGATATAACTTACACTGTTCTTCAGCCATTGGCGCGAGATTTGAATTTTGAACATGTACCTTTAGATTAATTCCTGTGTTTCTCAAGAAGCCCTCTAGTGCCCTTAAGGGACATCGTGTACAAGACACGCCCTCCGAGTTTTTCAAGCCTGGAATTATTGGCAGAGCAAAAAAGTTCTCCGTAGGGGAGTAAACTAGGGGAGCCAGAAGGTACATTGCTGATTCTCTTTTCTCAGCCAATTCTGTATAGAGTGTTCTCATCAAGATCATAGCTGCATTATTTACGCTTAGTCTCAATATACTGTTCGAAGGCTGCACAAAGCCATGAATGGCGCGAAATTTAAAGTCCCAAAAAAGGGTTATAACACACTTTGATTCACCCTATAAACTTCTTACTTTCCGACCAAAAAAATTTGGCGTGGTACTTAAGATCTTACAATTCATAATGAGTTTTATACATATGGGCTGCACAGTAATGACAGAAATCGTTTTCTGCTGAATGAATTTTTCGCCCTTTTCAAACTTTTGTCCATGCCTTGAAAAACTTTTAAAATTTCAAACCTGCAGTACTGTAGCAAGAATTTTTTAGGAGGGGACCTGGTTTTTAAAGCACAAAATGGCATGCTTATTGTTATTAAAAAACGGAAGTGAGATGGCAGGCACTACAGTAGAGTACACCACATTCACTCACCGTAGCGTTTACAATATTGAATAGAAATGGGCCGCCACCACCAGCGTTGTTATCAAAATTATGCGAGCTATACGGTTCAATATGCTGAACATTCTGATCAACCACGGCTAACGGAAAACTATACACTAATCGCACATTTATCAAGAATGTGAATAAAATCAACTTTAATCGTTTTGAACCCATGCCGACACGACAACTTCGAAAACAGCACCCAGAAGTGTGGAGATGAGTGAGCAGAAAACAAACTTTTCCTGCCCTGACTCTACTTTTATTCCGGCAGATCTGTGCACAAAGGAAGTTGTCCGAAATCAGGGATGAGAAATAGTAGACTTAAATTTCTAATTATGCAGTTGACAATCACGTCGACGGCGTCTAGTCAGAAAATATAAGTCACAAATATGCCCAATGTCGATGGTCAAACTCGATGACAACACAGAAAATGTTCAAGGACTCGAAGGCTTATTCGATAATAAGGAAGATCAATGGAATAATAAAATCCCCAATCTTTGATCTAAGATATGAATAACGTCTCGACCAGAAATCCCTCTCTTCAATACTCCTCAACGGCCTTGTTGCACAGACGACCTTCGTCCTTTTGTAGAAATGGCATTCACTTTTTCACGGTCATTCCATTTTTAAATTAAAAGTTAAAAATCACATAAAATCAATTTCTTATATAATCTCGTGTTCACTGAACTAAAATTTGATTTTATCAAAATTTATACCCCTTGCAGTCAGAAAACTAATCGCAATAGATCAATCCTAATTTTCGACTGGGCTCCTACTGGATGACGAAAGCGGACGCTGAAAATAGAATACCGTTGAAAAATTGCTATTATAATGCCAAGCAACTAGGTTCAAGGTCAGAACGTGAAATTGAACGCCGTCTAGTCCATTTCACCTTTCACTATTGGACAGCGCGAGTCCATCCCTCCATATCCTAGTTACGTCACAATAGCTCATCCTGACCAGCCCCCCCCCCCCCCTAATAAAGTCAGATGCCATGATTCCTCATGCAAACTACACAAAAGTGGCCAGTTCGTCGCCCCCTGATTACTGGCTCTCCTATTATTGTCACATGCCAAGAAAGAGTTCAGTCGAGGGCCACAATGCGCAAACAAAACACGCTCGCCCAAAGTTTAAAGTACATAAAAGTGTCCGTTTTCCCAAAAAGGCTAACATAGGCTGAAATCTAAGCAAATAAGAATTTTCACAACACATTCTCACCTTACTTTGTTTTGTTTAAAGGACAGGACAGCTAACGAGAAAAATGCGTAAGAGCATGATAGAAATGCGGTAGAGTCCGGATGTCGGGGAAAAGTGTCATTATAGTAACATGACGAGACACGATGACTATCATTTCATAACCGGATATGTTCCCAAAGTGTAAATTTAAAGGCAGCGCCCTCCACAACGCAGAGCACGAATGGTAGCGTTCAGGCTATGAGACGAATTGGCATCAGGGAAAACAAGAGAAATGTGAAAAAAATTATGGGCGGGGAAAATCAGGTATCATCATAACCATAACTCATCGCACCACCAATGGCCACATTGTTCAAAAAATGTTCACAAAACGATGACGTAAATTTCTGAAAAATTCTAAAAAAAACCGGCGAAAATTTTTGTCATACCGTATTTTTGCGTTATTCTGAGAATTTTTGAGGGCTAGCAGAAAACAGTGAAAAAGTTTCTGAGCGATTCTCAAAACGAATTTTTGGAATGTTTGGAAAATTGGGGAAAAAGATCAAAAAAAGTGAAGAGATATGGCAGGGAGAAAATGGCAGAAAAGAAAAGACCCACTGAATTTGTTTGCAAAATGCTATTTTCGAGAATTTCAACAGACTCACAGAATTTAAAAATTGTAAAGAATCATTTTTTGTTCTTGAAAAAAATACTCCAACAAATCTGCGCCCACCTTCCTGTCCTAATCTCCGAAGTAATCCCGGCAAAATATTCACGCAATTCTCCACCCGTGCTCTTCTGCAGGATATACAACCTGAATTAGATATTTTCGCCCGAGCCTCTATTACTGGCTTAACTCCTACACAGGCAGTTAATCTCTGAATTTGTGAAAAGTGAATCAGTTTAGTTCCGTCCCGCACACAAATGTTTTTGGAATTTGGAAAATGAGACATAAAAATTATGTTATCTTTTCGTAAAAAAGTTTAAAATTTTTGCTAATTTCTATTCTGATAAAACTACATCCAAGTAAGAGTCTAAAGCGTCACATTTAAAGACCTAACTGCACTAGAACTTCATCTAAACGAGTCAAAACAATAAATTACCCTGAAGAAAATCTGCGGGCCACATTTTCTTTGCATTCTTCTTCGAAGGAAAAGGTTCCTAATCATTCATTTTGGACTGACTCGCGCCAAATGGTGCGATCACGAATTGGCAAGGAGTCAACGACGAGAGGAGCTGCTTGGACGGATAAGGCTGATAATCAAAGTTATCACATACAAAATTGATTTCACAGACTGGCTCGTTCGTTGCCCACTTGTTGCCATGCCCTCACGATCAATGCAACATTGGCCAGAGGAAAACATGAAAGCACACCCGCGAGAGGGACATAGGCTGTGCTCTTACGCCCACCAGGAAACTAACCAAGTAGCTATAATCATCAACTCAGCTGACGACGAGTATGCCTAGGCTAACTAACCTTCTCACTGCTACGGCAACACTGACTAGCTTTTTGGCATGCACGATTCGGTCGTCCGGCAACCGTCCGGCGCCATCACTCTGTGTTCGTGCTAAGGACGACTAGCGTCAGGTGGTGGATACATTTTGCAATCTTTAACTTGGCTCTTGGAAATGTAAAGCCTATAAGCTATTTAGACGACTCTGACTGATTACACCTTAACTTGCCGCGCACCGCCTCACCTCATAGAAAACCCAAGGGGTGGTTCGAGTGGCCAGTTTCAGGATGTTACATGCTAGTTGATTACGAGCCGTGTTCACCCCAGATCACTCACACACTGGCTCAATGTTGGCCAGCTGTTACATTTCTCAAAAGAATGTCAGTGTCTTTTCGTATAATCTCACAAATGTACATTCTTCTCCTGACCACAGTCATTGCGGCAATGCAGAAAACTCTCATTCAAAGAACAATTTCAGGCTAGACGACTGTTTTAGCGAAACCAAAGTTTTTCAGTGATAAATTGCAGCAAGGTAATTTTTCGCCAGCTAAATAACGACCGAATGGCTCACGTCAGCTCGGCTAGTCAGAGTAATATGTCCAGAAGAACGCTTTTTCAATCAATGGCCTAGCCAAACCAATGAATAACCTTGCTGAAAGAAATCGGCGAAGAATTGTGAGAGAGAATTCTAAAATTTGCATTTTGCATTTCATAGCGCCGAAAAGAGAAATCAGTGCGCCACCTGGCATTTTTCAGCACCCTTTCTGTTTAGGGGTCCCGTGACGATTCCCCCACTTGGTCGACTCCCCCACTGCGTCGTTTCCCCCACCGTGCCTGGTGGGGGAATCGATTCATTGACGATGAGACATGTGACGTTTCCCCTACTGTGCGGGTTCCTCCCACCATGTCGTTTCCCAGCCATAATTTTTCGCCTGATGTGCTGACCCGACTTGGGTTGCAACACGCAGTACGAGTGTGGCAGGCTGTAGAATGTGGGAAGTCTAAAGTGAAATTTCGGTGCTGCAGCTCATGTGCAAAGTATTCAGGCTACGAACTGTTTGAACTCCCTCGAGTATTTCAGGGAGGATATTTGACACGCTGCCAGTGCGAGTGAATGTAAGACCAGGCCAGTTTTCTCTGCTTATCAAGGCGGCGGTTCAAATTGCAAATGTATGTGAAAACCCGATCTGAGGGGTGAATCAGTTCCCGATTCGATCCGACTGCTGGATCGGCAGCATTGGCAACTGGAATTTTCGCTCTGTATATGCTGAAGAATGATAAGGTTTGGCATACTATGATGAGAAAATCTGGTTTTTTCTCTCAAATCAGCATTCGGTCCCACTTTATGCTCTGCTTATCTCTCACCTGTGTCCTTTGGAGTAGAGGGAGTGACAGCGAGAAAACAGAGCAGGTTGGCGAGGACGCAGTGCCAAGTACGTCATCCCCATCAATCTAAAATTTTTTGAAGGGGATCGGATGGATCGGATCGGTCGATGCTGCCCTTGGACCAGGCGAGAGTGACCCAAAGAGCAACGTTTTAAGGCCCTATTAAAACATGGCATTTGCATGGCAATTAAATCATAAAAACAACAAGATCGCGAACTATTTGAGACATATTTCATATCTTCTAGGATTAATGATGACGAGTTGCGCATGAGTGCTTTATTCTTAGACGAAGGCTCAAAATTTTGAGCAGCCGCAGTTTCTCAAAACTGATGGTGGGGAAACGACACGGTGGGGAAACCGTGACAGTTGGGGAAACGACGCATGTCTTAGTGAGTCGATTCCGTCACCCCAGAGCTTTAACAAAGTTCCTGTTCTCAATCATGGACACACTGGTGCAATCTATGTGTACACATGCATGAATAATTTCTACCTGAGCATGATTCTTGGCTTCTAAGCCATGGTCCCTTTTTCACAAAAGCCCAACCTCAGAAAACAGCGAACACAAAACATGCAGGGCAACCTTGAGTAGCGAGATTTACAGTATGTAAAACTTGACCATGTATATGGAGAGACGTACGCACTGCAGTAATCTACGTAGATAGAAAGGAAAAATTATGCATAAAAAGGTCATGAAATCAGCCAATTCTTCAAAATACGGTCAACCTTGGGTTATTGTAATTACTCCGGCCGCCAAAAAGAGTTGCAAATGGCCAAAGTTGCAGCTATCCAATGTTGCAATTATGGGGCGTGGCGCTATTGATCAATCCTGTCTGGTGCTTGATTTGCAATGACACTGATCTGCTCTCTGTGTCGGGTCGTTAGTACCTTGTGTTGATCCGACCTTTTTAGTCGTGCGTTGAGTCAAAGTGGTAAATGGTTTCCTCTCCATACTTGCCTGGCCCACCCTCTATCCTCTCGCGAAAGTGGCCAAAGTCTGAATTTCTAAACGAAATTTAACTTAACTTCTGCAGTAAACAAAAGTAAAAATTGCAGGTAAAAAGCGTTGCAATTATCCGAGGTTGAAGTGCACGCAAAACATAGCTGAAAAAGCGGTATTTTTTCACTTGTTGCAATTATTCGATGTCGACTGTACTGCTCTAACCCAGGGCCGACCCTCTGATACGGCGGTACCGTACTGGCCGTTGCGTACCGCACCGCCGTACCAGAGGATGGTACAGCTCGTTACGGGTACGGCGCTGGAAGGGGGCTGGTACGGCCGCGCCTATTGTTATAATGCTTTGTGTGATAATCTTGTGTTCAGTTACACTTTTTTGCTTCATAAAGGTGCGTCAGACATATTTAAATTCCCAAATAAACAGAAAGCCTTCATTGTTCTCGCACGTAAGCAGCTTCTTCATGGACACTTTTCGTAAACTGTGCTTGCAGTGGCAGTGGCCGAGTAGACCAGCCATATTACGCCCCGGTTATCCACTCTATGATTTGACTGGTCTAAAAGTTTTTAGCCCGTGAGAACAGACTTTTTAGGAAATGTCAGGAAGCCTCTGAAGGTAAGTCATACAGAGGCCTACTTTCCTCTCGGAGTAGCCGTCTCACGATAAGAGCGGCCTTCGATGGAAAAACGAATACTACCGTTATTCTCCCATGCATAACGGATTTATCACGGGAGCGTCGGATCTATATACGTGATCAGCTGATGGATCAAGGTCGGCAGGTAAGATATGAAGAAACCCCTGAGAGCAGGAAAAATTTAATCATAGAACATAAATATATTACCTGTACCCGCCGATCGCGAGCCAGCAGATTCCCTGGTGGCTGGTGAGAGGCGGCTCATCCGAGTTTTATCCTCGCGATGGAGGTCCGTTCAAGGGATTTGAGTATGAATTTAACGTCCATCAACAACAGGACAGCACAGACAAATCCGGCTACGACTAGGCGCCGAGTGGTAGGCGAAAGTCACGGTCTCAATTAGAGCCAAAACTGACCCCGAAACATCATAAAACGATCCGGCCGTGAGCTCGTTTGAACACCTACAATACAGAATATTCATACAATAGCCAACGCATATCTGCGTTGGCTGCTAGCGCCGTGAGCTCCAACATTAACAAATCTGCCGGGCAACTGACAGAATCCTCAACGAGTCGTCGACTCAACATCAGCTTATATTTTTCCACTGATCGTAAACTGGGTAGAGCGGAGTTGGAATGGACGAAGCTCCTGGCACGAGTGGAGTGGCCAAAGCGAACCTCACGAGACAAAATAAGGAAACCCATGTTGCAAAAGCTCGCAAAGATCTTGCGGAGAAAGTAAGCGTAGCTGGCTGGAAAGAGGCTTTCAGTGAGCCCATGCTCTTGATCCGCCTCACTTTCCAAATATTCCTTCTCACGTTCTCTGGCTTCTGTCTGCACTACATGTCCATTAGCATAAGGGAGTGGGCCATGAGTGGCTATGCGGATGAAATCGAGGACTTTGCGGCCGTCGGGTCGATAGCAGCCTCGAATGTGACTCTGTGCACCCACACATCCTTCAATCAGACCTGGCTCGAAGAAACAGTCAAGATACCAGCGCGAGTGATTGGAAATCTGAAGAAAAGAAATTACTCATCCCAAAAATTTTTGCGTCAATTCTCCATGTTTCTCAAACCATCAACTCAGCCTCGCGATTTTCCTCCTTTCTTGCTAACATATTTCTTCCAAGTCATCCATGCTCATCCACACCTTTACAACTACTCATTCTTGGAGTTGCACGCACCAACGTGCAAGAACCTGTTCAAAAAATGTTGGTTCGATGGACAACAGTTCGAATGTTGCGCACGAGCAGTTCGCTCAATCGATGATGGTGGAATATGCTATGTGCTAGCGGTAAGTCCAATAGCGCCATACTCAAGGATATAGCTTCTTGAAAGTTTGAGTTATGGGAAGTGGAACTTTTGTCAGTAGCGTTTCGTCAATAATCTGGCCACGTCAGTGCCGCCCAGTGGTCATGACAAAAATCAAGTACCGTATTCTGGTCTGGAGCAGGGAGCGAACAAAACAAATTTAAAGTTATCTCTTCAGACTGCCATCAATCAGACAGAAAAACTCACGCTGACTTTGAGGTTTTGTAATCACGTAGTACTGCAAGCTATTGGCATAAAAGCGCTCTAAGCTACGACTTGTTTTCATTGGGAAACAAAAGACAAGCAAGAAGACAGATAATACCACTCTCACACTTCTTACACTTCTCCTTAATTAAACACAAGGAAATTTCAGCAGCTCAAACTTCTGCCTTCTTTGGCATTGGACACCCTGATAACATTCAAGGGATTGCTAGCTCTATTTCAGCTCAACCACGACAGCGACAACGCGATGGCCTCTGAATCAACGATGCGTCAAAGTAGACCAGGGCCAGCTGGAGGCCTGGTCATCGAAGCCTCGCTGTCACTGCGCGACTTCCCAATACTCGAGGCTGGGGCAAACAATGGTTTTATGGTCACAGTTGGTCCTGTCCCATTCAGTATCACATCATCACCAGTCGCTGCTCCGGACAAAACCGAAACATATATCAGAGTCGTCCCTCAAAAGCGAAAGCTGATGGCCTATTGCGCAGGGCCCAATCAACTCCGGATGGAAGAAGGAGGCTCCTTGTACTACGACCCTGAAGGAATGAGCTGTCTAGTTCAAACACTTTTAGCGGTTGTCAGGAAGTACGTTACGTGCGAGCCTTGCATATACTTCAGGCGGCCGAGCGATAAAGGCCTATGTAGTCCAGTAGATCTATTCGTCCTTGCATCGACAGTGGCGAGTGAAGATTTAGATAAACTGTACGCTAATATTGAAGTACCAGCTCTTGGCCTAATGGGCAAGGATGTAAGTCAAGTTTCCTAATTCCACGTGCAGAAAATAACTTGTGCGCCACTGTTTCAGTTTTCTAATCTTCTCAGTGACGTTAACAATGGTATTAAGCTTTTTCTGTCGGATAAAGCCCGCTGTCCTAGCCACTGCACTTATTGGACCTACACGAGCACGGCCAGTTTTTCCAACTTGGGCGACGATGATGATGATGGCGCTTCGAAGGAGAGCGTGTACAGTAAGATCTACGTCTACTATGCTGATCTCGACTATCGACAGCACAGCCAAGTCAAAGAGAAGACTATATATTTCTTATTTTGTGACCTAGGCAACATTGTCGGCTTGTATTTGGGAATGTCTGTGATCAGCTTTTTTCATGTGGCTTTCTACGTTTGCCAGTACTGTCATTATTTGAGATATAAGAGCGACAAGGTAGGAAGTGCAACGGCCTGATCTTATCTGTATTTTGCTGGTTGTAGCTCTTTATTGCTCGCAACTTGTAAAGCTATTTGGCTCGGCAAAAGTCTCTTCAAGACTGCGACTATGCACACAGCTGAATAAAAATCTGTTGTAGACGCATCAGATTATGGGGTTCTGGCATACTGTCTTTCTGACGTCAGCCTGTGGTCGCATTGAGTCATTAAAACGGTACAGCAGGTGATGACACTGTCAAAGCTCTCTACTACATGCGCTGAAGGAGCGAGAGACTCAGGAAAAACATACACCGATTGAAAGCACAATGTAGAAATGTAGAAATGAAAACGTTAAAAACCCCCCGAAAATAGTCTCAGCGGACACAGCATTCCATAGAGCGGTCGACGAATATATACAGCTTTTGCTTTTATAGAGCCGCCTTCGAGCTTAACAGAATACTCACATTTATTATTGATGTACACGCTTTAGCTTCGAGCTCTTGTGCCTCCTCGAACTCGACTATGATCGCACAAATTATTGTGATCATAATTTTTTTATTTGAAAAGAAGCCTGCGGAGAATCTCGTATGAATGCAGAAAAACTAATTGAGCATGATGAGCATGAATTGTAGTCGTTTAAAATGCATTCGAGTACTGGTCAGGGTCTTGATTAGTTTTTTAATTGAAAATCGAGTAGATTAAAAAGGCCTCATAACTAATTAGGCATGCTCTCTTTCTTTCTTTATTTTTCAACTGCTCCAATTCATACTGTTATAATTAACTGTTCGGATTTGTGATCACTTTTTCACATTATCAAAACGATGCGGTTTTGGATCAGCGATTTCTCCCCACAAGCTGCATGTCACATGGGGAACGTATTTCGAGCCCGGTATGCACTTAAATGCTGGTCCGAAAGGACGGACATTGCGCAACCCTATTTCTACACGGGCCGTGCTTGGTGAATGTTCATCTGTGAAGTAGCCTTTCGAATATCCGCTCTCGCACCAATCTCGTGCTTGTGCGAGAAAGAAGAGCTGGTCGCCCGTGTAGTTGTGCATATTTGGCAGTGGCGGGTCCTCGCCGTGCAACAAAGTGGCGAACTTGTACGCCAAATAAGCGATTTTAATACCAGCTACGTCAGCCACGTTTTCAGCCAGTGTTTTCTCTCCTTGCACGCAAAACTTGCGATCCTTGGTGCAAAAATGACTGTACTGTTTTTCGAGACATTCTAGCTCCTTGACGTAGGATTCCCTTGCCGCCTTTTTTATTAGAGGTCGTTTATCTTTCGCTCGGTTTTCGATTGAATCAGAGTCAAAAGCGTGCATTAATTCGTGACCAATAGTGCAACCTACAATAATATTGGAATCAGAATACAATCATCTAGGAGTCAGAAAACAGGCTGCTACTCTTCACTTTTTACCTAGTCCTCCGTACTGCACAGCCAAAGGGTATTCGATGTCGAACAAGGGCGGGAAAGTTATTGCTAGAAAAAGAGAAGAAATTGCTGATTTCTCTTAATGATAGTAGATCTCGAAAAATTTTGTCCCAGCCGTGAACTGTTTGGGTACTTACGCGGCGCAATGTAAATTCGTGGACCGCGGTTCAAATCTCTGGACATTTCGAAGTAATTGGCATTGACTTCGATTGATGGATACGGATCGTCAAAATTATATGGCTCATTGACGAAAGTACCCTCTAGCAAACTTTGAATTTTGTAATCGAATAACTTTTGCCGTATCAAAAAATCGTTTATGTTTGGGTTTGTCTCGTGCTCTGGATTTGGGGTGCGTTTGTTCAGTTCAGCGTCGTCGTCCAGCCACAGAGGATATCCCGTGTAAATCTTTATCTCGTCGATCTTCTGCTGCACCCTTTCCCTGTCTTCCCCATCCAGCCAGTCGACTGTGTTTAACAGAAAGCGGAATGCGGAGAAAATATTTCTCACAAATTGCAGAAGGTAGCCATCCATTTGTTTTGCAGTTCGACCAAAGTGATCCATGTAATTCCTGCTGACTGCTGGTGCGTAATTTTTTGCCTCGATGGTAAAAAAGCGTCAAAGAAATGTAGAGCAATGGGACTTTACTGTACAGATCTGCTCTACTGTGCTGCACTGCGCATAACTACTGTGATTTTCAAAAAAGTACTAGATGGAAGATATGAAAATCCATATTTATATTTGATCGGTATCGATATTGTCGGACATGAACGATATCGAAATCATATCCATAATCATAACAGTGTCTATATTTTGCATTATATTGCATCAGTTTACAACCACGATATCGATAAAAAGACATTAGCGATGACAGTTTTAGAAAAAAACCTCGGTGGCAGGTACAGTTAACTCGATCTGAAGATTCATTTGACTGAATGACTGAGTTTTTTTGCAAAAAAATTTTTTTGAAATATGAAGGCTTGGTGAGCGAACCTCTCCATCTTTCATCGTTAACATACTGTAATATGTTTTGGCACGAAAGATAGCTCCCTGCAAAATATTCGGGCCTATCTGACCGATTCGTCAGCAGTGGTGCGCCAAAAATCCTGCGAATTTTTTGAAGTCCTTTTTTTATGTTGGCGTCCAAACCCGAGTGTTCAAGCACAAAGCCCGAAACCTGCTTATTATCACGCTCAATTTGGCCTAGCTCGCTTACTGCCACATAAATAGCTGTACCAAGGGAGATAATCAGAATAGTGTCACATTTACAACCTTGGCAGACTAAAACAAGCACAAAATCATCAAAAACCAGGATTTTTTACAAAAAAAAACGCGCAGCTTGCACCTTGTTGTTCAGCTTTGTTTTGATTGACTTGTATAATTTAACCTCTAATTACAAAAACTGTTTGAGAAAAGCTTTTCGTCCTTAAAATGGTTAGGGATACACGAAAACGGTATGATTCAGCGAGAAAACGCAAAAAATTCAGGTCTTGCGGTTTCAGAGTGTACTTCGATTGAAGTCGGACTCCGGATATTGTCACATTTTCTTCACGTCTGGATCTGGTGATACTAATGAGAAGCGGACCTGACTGTATCCTCGATTTCATGAAAAACAGCATATCGCAGACAACTAACTGCCTAGTTTAAAGCGCGGGAAGTCTGAATTTGTTGACGAAGTCTAATTAATCGTTTATTGTGAGAGAAAAATTGCAATTATGTGTAGTCAAATTACCTCATGTGGATACCCTCGATTGATATTTATCATTTTCTTCTCGAAGATACAGATATGGATTTCTTTATCCATGTCCATATTTACATTTTCACTATATCATGTAAACATTAATGGCAGATGGCGTTAGTTTCAAAATATTGTATGGCTGGCAGACTTGTCCGCTTTTATTATTAACAAAAATTAATTAAATTATTATAAAATCATAAATTAACAAAAATTTCTGAAAACATTTTGAAAGCCTGCTTCCTGCTTCCTCGTTCCAAAGCTCTGGCACAAAATCTTGTTTTTATAAACTTCCCTTTTCACTCAACACACTTTTTCCTATTTGTAGGTTCATAAACTCAGTCAAACTCTTTGCAATCAGTGGCAAGACGACGAATTTCGGATCGGTTACTGCTGAAACGTGTGTGGGAGGTTATGTAGAGGCTCAGGTACTGATTCGATAATATCATGCATCTGAATTTCCGTGCAATCGGGATGCTATGCTGTGCAGTTTTTAGGTTTGCCTGATTGGCGATATCTGATGTTCTAAAATTAAAATATTTTGCAGGTGGTGTGTTTTTTTGGTTTTTGGAAAAATAGAGATCTGACCTTTTCAAAAATTTTTCTAAGATCACATTCAGAAACGTACCGCAGTAATTACTAAATTAAAATTTATATCAGTGTTTTTTACATTCACGCGTCAAAGTAATTCCCAGAAGAAAAGAGATGCAAAGGGGCTGCGGAGGTTCTCCGCGCACACTCCGCACAAACTCCGTTGAAACTGAGATTGAACTGAGACTGAGGTTAGCATCTATACTCCTGGACTGATCTCGTGCGAACTTCGTGCGATAAAACTGGAGTATAGTTTCTCCCTTACTCGTCTCATAACGCTGAATTGCATGCAAAGTAGATTCGGCGATGAAACGGATAGAATGCGAAAACAAGTGACCGCCCAGTCAAAAATCTCAAAAACGCAGAGCTACTGTAAAGCCCCAATGAGGGGACTGGGCTACATATAACGTTAGGTCTATGGGCAGTAGGAGCAGGGACTATATAGATAGACTATTGTATGATTGTAAACGATTTTTTTCACCAACCCAACACAGCTAGTAAGTTTTCCAACTGTTTCTTACCACTTTGTGAGTGCAGACAACTTCAGGTGTTTCGTCTGACAAATCATTATTGTTATGCCAAACTCCGAGCATTGCCAAGGCGAGAAGAGTGTTTATGCTGTGACGTTGAAACACTTTCCCCAATTCGTCAAAAATTGTGAGGGTGTCTGAGTGGATGGACACTTGTACTTTGGACATAAACTCATTTAAGTCGACGCCAGGAATCAAACTGTCCATCATAGCTTCAAAATTAAAGTCAGGGTAAGCGTGAGATAAGCTTTTGTCGAAAAGATCTTTTTCATAGGGAGAGACTGGATATGAATAGTAAACATCACGAATATCGATGCACAGTCGTTTCAAGAGGTTCTTTAATTTTTTAAGAGAAGTGGCTTTATCTAATTTTAAATGTTTGTATAAGTTTTTTGCAATCTCGACATTTTTGGAATGCGAGATCTTCTTGCAAATTTTGAAAATTTTTTTTGAGGCATCGATGTGAAACAATGGACCAGTCGACATAATTACTTCAAAGAATAAGTGTAAATCGAATTGCCGTTCCAAAGCACCCAGTAGCTTCCAGGCTTCAGTTGCGCCAGGGGCCTCATTGGCCGAAGAATTCCCAAGCCAAGGCCCGATAAATTCTTTAGCTGCGTCTAATGCATGTGGCAACCAGTTGCTGTTTCTCAATTCCATGCACTGATCAAAATAAGTCTTCAAGTTCTTTTTGTATGGCGGCACATTCAGCGCTGTAGAATTGACATTTTCAATCAACTCAGCGATTAAGTCGAAAAAGTGTGTCGCCTCCCTCTCTGATGCCAAGTCGTGTTTTTTGAGCGGATCCCAATGGAAACTGCTGCACGCGTGATCGAAAAAGTTTTCGCAGGGATCGACGCTCCTGTTTAATCCTTCTAATAAATAGTCCGATGCGCTCTGGTATGCCGCAGCGTTATGAAAAAAGGTTGCATTATGACTTGCAGTTATAAAATTAAAGAGGGCGAAGTAGTACTAAATGGATATCATATTCGAAAAGCGTTTGCGAATCGCTATTATAAACAGAGGGTTACTGTGGGGACTTTATAACTTGTATGAGCTGGAAAAGTAATAATGTACGCGTCAATGAGAGATACCGATTCCAGAGCAGTCTGATGCGACTGACGACTTGGTTCTACAGTCTCTCTAGTTCAATATTTGAGAAAGCGACGCTTAGAATGCAAAGATGGAAGGGTTCGAAGCCTTAAAAGTTTGCATGAAGTGGTGCAGTTTTGGTTACGCTACGTATCCAAGCTCAAAACTAACTTTTCTAATCAACTCCCTCTGGCGGCCTCTGTACCATACACATCAAGTGATAATTGAACTTCGACTTTTAACACTAAATGTATGCTCACAAATTCCACTGCAGCGTGTGCATAGAAGCTACAGTAACAAGGACGCCTCGCTATCCAATAGCCGTAATACATTGTTTCAGCTCTTGGTTCAGCTTTAGTTGTCGAAAAGTATTCCAGTGTTAGAGACACTGGTTCTAAAGCTGACGACTATTTTCCGATTACCGCGAAAAAAATTGGAAAGCAATTCCCAGGATCGTCGTCGGGTTCCAGAATACGCGATTTCTTGAGGGGGGAAGGGGAGAAGAATGAAGATCAGCTTGGGGAAACAACCAGAGGTCTTACAGTTGGAAATACTAGTTTTTTTATAAGCTTGAGCCTACGAAATTCGCCTTTCGATATTCATTTTTTTACATCAATTTCTGAAAAGTTATTCCCATGCTGATTCTGTCAATATCTATGCCAGCTGTTTTCCTGGCTCGGGAAGACTGGTTTTTTCAGCACCGTTCACTGCAGCTTGCTGTAACCATGAACATCCTTCTCGCTGGCGCGACCCCTTATTTGCAATCCAAATGGTGACTTCAGTCGTGGACTGTCACAACCATAAACGACAGTCTATTTGTATCAGTAAAATATGCATGCACGAGCCTTGTTGCAAAGAAAATGCACATATCTACGTTTTCTGCAGAAAATAACGAAAATACCATCATTTTCCAAGAGTCCAGTCCCGCCTTCGAGCAAAGTCGACTTTTTCGCATTTTTCTGGCCTGCTGCGTTGGCGATTCGCGTTCACTTTCTTCATGACTTCTCTGACGACGATAGTGTCCAGCCATTGTTTCTAACTAGTAGCCGTTTTCCTCAGGGACTTACTGTAATTCCTTCACTGGTAAGGGACACTGAGTCTATCTGTCTCTGCCTGTCACATGTCCATACTTCCGCACTGTACCTTTGAGCCACCTAATGGTCTGACCAGTCCCTGAACCAAACTGTCTTCTGTCCTGTACTAGAGTTAGAAATGAGCTCAAGCTCAAGGTCATATTTCTGTCAAAACCCTTCTTGACTGACCCCTGATCAGAGCCAGGATCAAGGTCAGAAAATTTTTTTGGTTCTGGTCAAGGTCAGGAAGGTCAGAAAAGTTTTTATGCGGTCGGTCAAGGTCAGGGTCAGGTCACCATGTCTCACCCTCAGTCAGACTATTCTGACAACGCAAGAAAGTTAATTCAGTAAAATCTTAATGAAAAAATTTTCCTGTGTAGGGATCTGGTTAATTAGCTCTCTTGACACGCAAAAACGGTTCTTTTTCAACTGAATTAAAATTCTGCCGTCCTTATTTAGCCATTGCGGCCAAAAAAAGACGACAGAATCCTATCATCATAATTTCACTCCTTACCCAAGCAAATAAATGCACTTGACAGGGGAGGGGAGCACATTTAAAATTAATAAAAGCTCACACGCGAGATCAAGTTACTGGCAAGTATGATCCCATGGTACAGAATCCTGTAAGACAATCCAGAAAACTCAAAACTCTGAATGTGGACTTAAAATCATGACTTGGAAAAACCAAATGATGTGGTTCATACAGTCACCTACTAACATGACGGTCAGATTTTGTATAAATCCAGGACTCCCAGATAATAAAGCTCATGGTAAGGCTATAAAATAAATCCAATTTAGCCCCTTTAAAGAGCTCATATAATGTGGACCACCTTGCCTTAGCTAGGCGTCCTCGTGACATAAGTTGTCAAATAATTCAGGTAAAATCGCGCAGCAAACTTCGGCGTAACGGGTGTCAGCTTACACATACAGTATGTCTTTCCCGCCTTAAACTTTGTGGTCTGCTAAAAAGTCTTGAAAATCATCCTTTTAAATTGTGGAACAAAATAAGACGTGTCTTAGGACGCGCCTAAATCATCGGATAAGGCACCTCTAAGACAGCTGCAGTCGACTCCGCTTACTATCACCAGCTCCAGACGGGACGAAAATGTGACACTATTCGGACTGTCACTAAAACCGAAGTACACTCTAAAATAGCCAAAACTTTACTTTCATGCGTTTTATCGCCATTTCGTATCATTTTCATATATTTCTAGCGTTTTAAAAGACGAAGCGCTTTTTCAAAGGTTTTTGTAACCAAAGAAATCCAAATTATGAGAGTCAGTCAGATTAAAGCTGAAGCATTAAGGTGCCAGGTCCCTTCATGCAAGCGTTTTCTTGCGAGAAATCCTAGTTTTTGACGATTTTGCACCTGTTTCAGACTGCCAAGAGTGTAAATGTGACCCTTTTCTCATACTTATCTCGCCTGACCAAGAAATTTATGTGACAATGAGCGGAACAACAATAAGCCGAATTCAGTGTGGTAATCAGCGAACTCAAAATACACACAAAGTATAGGGGAACGATTCGGAGCTTTGAAAACGTGTGACAATAAACAATGTGACTATAAGTAAACTCGACTGTACTGTGAAACGTCCTGTCTTGGTGTGTTGGAGTTGCCCCAAGTTGCTGTCCTGAAAAGTGCCCTAAACTCGTACTTGTCCTAAAATAAGTATCGCACTAAGAAATGGTCCCTGCTGATTGTGAGTCTCGTGCTATTGCAGTTATCTTACCCGCACAGCAGCCTACCAGCCCAGATGCAAAGACTACTGTGTGCCCGCGAAGTGCTTGCTTGCGTATGCCATCCATCCGTGGCATAACCACTCCCTCTCCCCATATGCAATTTGTGGATATCCAAACTTGGCTTCATTGGCGCAAGATATTCTGGCTGTACCTGCCACTTCCAGCCTGGTAAGGCGCCTTTTCTCGCAAGCCAGCATTGAGATAGGTGAGAAAAGAAATCGATCACGCGGAGGCAGTTGGAGCAGGAATTGATATTATAACGAATGAGATTTATTTTTGATGTTCAATGAGTGTCAGCTCCTCCAGTTTTCCCAAAGTTGTCGAAAACAGCTTTGCATATCTTTTTGAGCTTAATAAAAATTCCATGTCAGTTTCTTGGCGTGCATGTTAAATTTCACGTAATGCCAGGAAATCGTCAGCTGTAGTAAAATCTTTTGGTAAAATTGCTAAAACAGAGAGGCGTTGTTGCTGGCGCCGATTATAAGCAAAATTTTTTGTCCGATCAATGTCAAAGTCAGAACCAGGAAACTTACAGTTCCTCGCAGGTCAAGGTCGGTGAAGGTCAGGGTCAGGTCAGACAGTGAAAACCCCAAGTCATTGGAACATTATTCTGTACACACTGGTATTGTATTGTATTGTATGACTTCGACTGTGAAGCACAGGTCGTGCACTGATAAAGCAGAAGGACACATAAACGAAAGAAAATAAAATAAACAGCTCATGTCGAGTAAAACTAATCATAACGGGGTCACGGAATGTAATTCAGAACGTTTGTCTTAAAACTTGTCACATAATAAGTCCAGGCGACTTCGTTTGGTCTTGAGTTCCATAGAACAATCGATGAGTATTCAAATGCCTGTTTAAACGATTCAGTTCGAGGTCGAGAATTGTTGAGATGGTGTGGCGGCAATCCAATGCGGTGACTGCGGCGTAGTCCGGATTGGTCGGTGCGAGCAAAACGGGCATTTGGATAAGCATGGTAACCGTGATAGAACTTGTAAAATTGAACGAGTTTCAGTTGTTGACGGCGACACTCGAGACTTGACCAATTCAAATCTTGAAGAATGCGGAAGTAATCGGAATGCCAGTCGTTCTTTATACATTGGGCTGCAAACTTTTGAGAGCGTTCAAGGTCTTTGATTGATTGTGATTGAATAGGATCCCACGCAGAGCAGCCGTATTCCAATTTTGGAAGTACGCAGGATGTGTAAATTGTTTGTAAAACATGGGTGGCGAATTTCCCAAATTTCTTCCTAAACGCACCAACCATACGCCGAGCCGCAGCCGCAATCAGATGACAGCTGGATGGTGCAAGCTACTATGCGTAGAGGTCTGAGTAACGTGTGCCCAGCTCACGCGTACAGTATGTATTTCCCGCCTTAAATTTTGTGGTCTGCTAAAAAGTCTTGAAAATCGTCCTTTTAAATTGTGAAACAAAATAAGACGTGTCTTAGGACGCGCCTAAATCATCGGATAAGGCACCTCTAAGACAGATACAATCGACTTCGACCAGCTCCAGACGGGACGAAAATGTGACACTATCCGGACTGTGAATAAAACCGAAGTACACTCTAAAACAGCTCTTGCGCAGCACAGTGCATTTTATAAGCCCGGGGCCCAGCCGCAGGTATGGTGAACATAAATTTACCGTTTGCCGTCAAGTCATGTTACTGCATCAGCTCGATGATGATCACCTCACCCAAATCAAATCTCAACACAGCTTGCCCAACACACAATGGCAGTGCGGTTGATATCGATTTTTTTGGCAAATGGGGAACCTTGCCATGAGCGATCGCAAAAAAAGCAAAACACACGAGTCCACGAGCCTTTTATTCGAGACGTCTCAACGCGAGACTCATACGATGGTGCAACTGACTCACAGCACTGGAACTGCTCTATATGAACCGGTCGTGAGAAATACGCAAATCAGAAAACCATACATGTCAATAGAAAACACGTAGTAAGAAACCTAACTCAGGCACACAAAAACAGCAGGTCTCAAAACATCCAGCCAATGCGCAACCACCATGAACTAAACAAAAACATGACCTGGCAGCCAGGACTGGTCCAAGGCCCTGGCAATCAATCTGCATAAGGCGGCATTCTTTCTGCCTATAATGCCTGGGACTGTCACAATTCTCTCGCGCACCTTGGATGCTTTCTCACAATACTTCTTTTTCTTTCACGTTTTACCCGAGAAAGTACAAATTCGAATTTGCCCCAGGACAATTTTGCGTGATCATGAATGTCTTCTCGGGCCTGCCTGTATAATTGCTTTGTCCGGGCAGGCTGCGTGTGGGAAAAACTAGGTGGGAAGTATTATTGATCAAGCAACAGCATAATCACTCGATACAAAATCTCACAGAAATCTGCTGACAGAGGTCTTTGGTTCCTAAGAAGAATGCTCTTTTCACATCTTGCAGACGAGCTTAAATAAGCTGGGAAAAGGAAACAGATAAAAATGACCATATTTCACCATTTTACTCCAGTGCCATCTACTATATACTTGCCAGACGTCCTCGAGCGGAGATTCGCAAAATCAGCGTAGATCGCATTTGCATCCTATTCAAAAAAATTCTTTTCTGACGAAAACTATAACATCTGGCTTAAAAACAAAACTGAACCGTTTTTGTTTAGCGAAATTCTGCTCCGACTTACGATTAGCTTAATCGAATTAGTGGCACTTATACACTGCGCTGAAATACCTAAAGCACCCACCAATCACCATTTTGCTTTGGCATTGTCCGCTAGTCGGCGCGAATGTCATCAAAACCTGTTCGCTTGATGTTTCAATGAAATAATCTCTTATAAACAACCCCGTGACAAAAGTTAGTAGGGGTGGCGTGGGATTGGGATCCGCATACCCCTCTGCGAGGTTCGTATATCCCCCGGATATAAGCTTTCACTCATCTTGAGTTCTCAGAGCGCCGATCCTCCGCACCCCTTTGTTTTCGTTTGAAGAGCCTGCCTTTGCAATTTATGAATTGGCGAAAACTTTGAGATACTACAGTACATTCGTCCAAGCCGACAAAGCGATTTAAGATTCACAGCCATGCCACTGTGAATCTCACGTTTGCATACTGCGTTGCCCCCCTAAGTTTTGGCCCACAGACAGCCAACAAGGTCTAAAAAGTACAGTAAGAATCTTTTTCTCTCTGCAGTATAAAACAGCCGTCTCCCGCCGCATGATTATCTATTCAGTTTTTTTTCGCTGGAGCGACAACTTACCTCTCTGTTAATCCGCATCGCGATGCCAGCCACTAGCAATCACCATCAAGCCCGCGGTGGTACAACGTATCGGCATTCGTCAGCCCGCATTGCTTGGCAGCAGTCGTCCCGGGTTCGATCCCCGGTGATGGAGGTCGGTTTGCGAGCCATAAACCCTCGCTGACCTTGCACAAGGCATTGGGCGACTCACCTGGTCAAGTCGAGGTGCTCCGAGTGGAGAAATTCATGCCAAACGAGGAGACAGTCTCGGCCATCGAACATGGAAAGGGTTTAAAGCCCTCCTGTCATCGTCCAAAGAAGTAGGCGTCCAGTCCAGGATGCTGGGGTGAAATTCGGTGAAGTTGGTCATTTGGTGTTTGAGGGGGGTAGAGATTGCTGACAGCTTTTAGTGCTTGCTCAAAGTACGGCGATGAGAAGGGGTGAATAGGAATTGCGAAAGGGAAGACGAGCCATAGAGTTATTTTTAGTACCACAATGAAGAGCGCCTGACTCAAAAATAAATGCCCTCGGGTATCGTCAGAAATGCACAGAAACCCTTGCTAGACAACAGGTATGACCAGTAATGTGGGGATATGCAAACCAGGAATATGCACCAGGCCAGGGGAAGGCGGCCTGTTTTGGCAGAATAAAAAGGGATTCAAAGTGTCTTCTGTGCCTAGGCATCTGGAAGACAGGTTAAAGGTCAGTCCAGGGGCCCTGTTTCACCAGCACTCTATACTATTTTCTGAGTCGCCACTCAGACTCTGAAACCGGATTTGCGTTTCACCAACTTGGAGTCTGGGAAAAGTTCAGACTCTGAGCCACAGAGTTCGAGTCCAATGCATTCGGGGGCAAGGCAATGCTCGCTACAGTCGTTTCACCAGGAACCTACAGTAGGACATTTCTCGAAGTGCGGACTCTGAAAAAATTTAAACAGTTGTTTTCTGCAATGTTTTCTCATCCATCCTATTCAAAAATTTTGTCGGCATTTTTGAGGAAGACATCGAAACAGGGGGCCTGTATCTACTACAGTATGAGCGTGGTCGCGGCACAGATTTATACCATGGTCTTATGTCACTGGAGTTGTAGATCATGAGTTCAAAGACCCTGGAGGGGTCTTTGAGCCTATAGGTACAGTAGCATGGCAGAGTCAAAGGATTTCTGGTAACCGGCGATATTGAAGGAGTAGAGACCTCTTTGAAGTCAAGGATTATGGGCTCTTATCCATGCTTAATTGCTGTTCTTGGTTACAGCACTGTATCGACGACAGTACGGTACGTACGGCCGTACCAGGCCCCAGGTACGGGTACGGTGCAGGTATGGTCAAAAAAGTCCGCACGGTTGACTCTGGATCAGGTTTTGAAACCGAAGCAGACCGAGTGGGTCGAACCACGACCAACCCGCGTGCCTTTTATCATTTCACACTGACTGACAGCGTAAAAATAAGGAAGTCATTATAGTTAGCTTCTGATGAATGAACTTTTATAAACTAGTAGTTATACTGGGTGTGTCCTGATCTTCACTGCCATCGAACAAGCTGTTGAGTTTTGCTACAATTCGTCTGATTTAGTCTGGATAGCGGCAAGAGAACTGTGGTTTATTTTGATCCTGGTTCGGTCCTAGTTTAGTGGTGGTTCGGCTACAAAAGCAGGTTCAGTCGAACCTGGGTGCTGGCCCCGCACAGCCTCACTTTTACACTTTAACTGCTTGCCAGCCAAGCAAAATAGGCTTGAGCCCAAAAATTTCAAGAAGCCATCAGTGTCACGAACTACTGTACTATGCAGCATTCGCATTTTTAACAAAACGCACAGGCATTGCTTCAAAAAGTAATCGCGGTTTCAAAAACCATACTATGCTTTCAAGGTGATCCGAGAGCCGACTGCTATCAAAAAACTGTTTGGTGACTGTACCTATAAAACCATGGGAAAAGAATATCACATGTTCTAATCCTCCAACCAGGTCAAAGAAAATATCTTGCATTATTTTCGATCATCGGTTGTCAAATGTTTTTCATTTGCGAACAGTTTTTCCACGAAGGTAATTGCATAATTCAAAGGATAGAAAGGGAACTGTTCAATATTACTGCAACAGTTCATTCAAATTGTTGAAACTGAAAAGTTATGGCCGGATCAGCACGAAACGTCGGTGGCACCAAAAACATTGGGATCAAATTGGAAATTTCTTTCTGTGATGCAGTCAGTCATGCCCAACTCCTTGGTCATGCTTGAGCAGGACAAGAAAGAAAATTACAGAAGCGCACTGAAGCACGCAAGATATGGAGATCAGAAGTCCCACAGATTTCCATGGTCATACTGTGAATGCCGGATCGGCAAAGTGTGAAATTACATGCAAGGACATGACGATATTTGTACATCCCACTAACGATAAGTATCCTCATTCAAACCCAGGCTACATTGGCTAAAGTGCGGTAAAACTTCGTTCAAAAACCTCAAACTCGTGCTTTCTTCCGATATCAAATCACTCTCATTATCATCAAAGATTTTATAACAAACCATCACTTCCAATGAAAAATATCGAGAAAACTGGTCTCTGATTTCGAAATTTCGAGCATTTTGATCTTCTACAACTTCAACTTGGTTCTACGCCAATGACGGCGCTTTGCGTTGTAACGAATCTTATTTCCCGTCCTCATTCGTACCCATTGCGGAACGGGTCGATTCTTTTTTTGAAACTTGGCTAATTTTTGTTTAATTCGGAACGTTTTGTGCGCGCCCATCCTAAAAATCCGATCGATTTTAAAATGAAAATTAGCCAGCTGCAGAAAAAATTATTTTCAAATTAGAGAGCCTAAACTTACTTTTTTGACAAATAATCTAAAATATTCGTATCGACAATTTGTTTGGCACAATCTGCTAGAATGCGATTTTATTTTCGTTATCTAGCAAAAAATTGGGGAAACACAAGAATTTGGGTTACTGTACGAAGCCGGTCGCACCGGGTAGATCTTCAGGTGTGAATGGTTTGGACTGTTTTAAGCGGTAAGTTTAAAATTGAGTGTATCGAATAGCGTAAAGTATCTATGTAGTTGGATAACACAGTCCCGGGTATTTTCATCATTAGGAGCTCGTGTGGCTTGGTTTCTTGTCGCCGTCGTGGTTTGCAAAATGCGCAAAACTTTTATGGAGCTAATGCGCTATCTTTTTGTTCCCAACACTTTACTGCTGGGATACAGAAATGTTCGAGACGACTACATCAGTCGGGTAAATCATTTTTCAAAGTGAGAGGTTGGAAATCTCCAGTTTGTGTTTACAGCCTATACCACATTGCAAAACTTTCCATCGGCACGACGCTTCTGGTTATTTGGTCATAAGGTTTCGACAATGCTGCGGGAAAAGTCAGTGGCGCCGACGGTACTGCATCATTTACAACAATGAGTTATTCTTGTACAAATCTCAGGTGAATGTACACCCTTTTTTTTAGAAATGCTAAATAATCGCCAATCATTTTTGACTTTAATACATCTTTGAGCTTTTGTAGACTGGTCGAAGCGAAGACATCGAGACGTGTCGTGTCAGTCTGCTTCGAGTTTTGAAATGCACAATATCCGCCAATTTGATACGAGACTCGAGACCAATGTCTGGAAACGGAGCTCTATCGCCAAAAGCGGATCATGGATCGTCATCGAAAACGCAAACTCCGATTTGCGTTGTGACGATCATCGACGAAAGAAGAGTAATTTCACTGTGTTTTTCTTTGTGAGCTGATTATTTTCTTCTCGTGCTTATTTTCAGCGCAACTACGATCTGGGAGTAATGGATGCAAAAGATGCAGTTTATTGGACCAATAGTTTCTATTCAGTATTCTTTGAAGGCTTGGTAAGTGCAGTTCGAATGGACTCAATACAAGAAAAATGCCCAGCATTTTTCCATGTTCAGGGCTTTCATACTAGTCCAAAATCCGCAGTGAATGGAAAGAAACCTGCAGCAGACAGCGAAAATTGTCGATCTTACTGTATGCGCTCGACGATCGAGCAAACGCGAACGATTGTCATTCGGTCGACCTTAGTTGTCGAGCGAAACATGGACGATGAAGATCCGCGAAGACTCAAACACGAACGCCATTGGAAAGCAGCGTCCACAGTGCAAGTCGACGATGACTTGTTAGCTAAATCCACGCCTCTCAGCTTGGAATTGAAAAAGAGAACGCCTGCAGTGATCAAATCATTCCTGAAATCGATGCCGACAAAAGTAATTATTCGCCCACTGTCACCGTCTTTGAAAATGATGATCGGAAAATCACCCTCGGCGTCCAACGCTCGAAAAGCTACTAAAGCAATCAAGAAAAAATAAAGTAGCTGCAGTCGTATTTATGTACTTGTATTCGTGACGATCAGTAAGAAGCTACGAATATTCTACGCATTTATTGCGCATTTATTGGGCCTACTCACTAATTTGTGAACAATGTGCGACCAAACATGGCCAAACAAACTCCTTAGACATAGTACAGCGCAAGCTCGTATGCTTAGCACAGCTCTATAAAATAGCTCCATTTTACATCCTACCTAACAGCACAGCTGACAGTAGTAACCCAAAATGACAATGGTGGCACCACAGCCAGCAACCACCGAGACAACAACGATCAACGAGATGAGGAATGTGGATCGGCGTCCATTCGGCGCTCGATCGCGATTCGATCGCCCGTCGGGATAGAAATCGTCGGTTAGATCATCATCAACGTGAGGTCCGTGATTGGGATACCCACTATCGGACATGTCCATGTACACGCCTTCGTCGGCGTAATAGGAAGATGAAGGTGGCGTCATTTCGGGCACGGCCCAGTCTGGTGGTGGCAGACGTCGTTGCAGTTCCCTTGAATCTTGTGTCGACGTTTTCTTATGCGCACCGCCAATGGACCCTTGAGCTCGTGGTCTTATATCAGCCGACTGCGCTGTCATTGGAAAAAGGAATATTGTAAAGAAAATTAAGCTTACGAAGATGTACTTTGAGCAGTAAGTGCGTTGAAGGTCCAGTGACTTTCTCGATCGATCGATATTAATCGATCGTAGTTGGCTACGATCAGACGATTGGCACGGCTGCGATCGACCACAAATCACGGACATTAGCAGTCGATCGATAAAGTTTGGATTCGATTCGCGCTCGCCTTCCTTTCTGCTCGCCAATTTTAAGGAAGTGGATAGAATCGCTGATCGAGGCATCCCACCATTTATCGAATCGGAGGTCCACTCGCCAGCGTATTGAACAAGGATGCCAGTTACCGGCATTAATTTATTATTTCCCATCATAATCTCCATCACCCCACCCTCGAGTAGCCCACATTCATATGATAACTTATCACCATCCATAACAGCAGATCGACCGACGTACTTTTCCCGAGCTCGCCCCAGTCTTTGGTCGAGCATGGGCCGTTGACTTGCACTGAATCCGTTCACTAGCTGATTTCGGAAATGTCAAGGAGCACTCGGTTGCACAGCTGCCCAATCCAGGCTTCCGTTGTTTGACGAGGTGTAATTACAACAAAATCAAGAGCGGATAATTAGAGCAGCAGGATTTCACGCCCACACTGTCCGGAGCGCATGGGATGTCTTGTGAATATGGTCATGCGGGCACTAACAATGCTAGAAGACATACAAGCGACCAAGGTTAGCTCGGTGATTGAACGCCTTTCTAATCGCAGAGGTGTTTTCCATCTTCTCACTCTCCTATATTAGGTAAGTTCGCGGGCTAGAAACGGCGGGTGGGGCGCTCGTCAGCTGAGGGTTTCGTGGGCGCATTCGAAATAGGTGAACACAATTGTCCCAGCATGGTCACATTTTGTAAATTGCACGTTCGTTCTGTCAGCTGCACGAGCAATTTACAAACCTCACGCCTCACGCGCACCCTTGATTAATAGCTTATCAATAAAGGCGGCTAAACGATTTTTGAGCGTGTTCAAACGAATAAAAATATGGATTTAAAGAAAAAGGAGCAAAATAACCTTACTCTCTAAGCAACAAATAAGTCATCTCGTTTCATCGACTTTCGACTGAATGGAAAACAACTCGCATGAATGAGCGCAAGCATTAAGTTTTGAAGAAGGTCGGTCAGTTGTTTTAAAATATTCTCAACGCTCTCTTTATCACCGTCATCATCATCCAAGGAGACTGGCGTTTTTGTCTTTCAAACCTCCTCCAAACCCGAGCACGTCCCTCTTTTGACAAAGTTCCACAATTGTCGCTGGCAAGTTCGTGGCGGACCCGTAGCGAAGTTGAAGGCGGCAAGACGCTCGAAAAGAAGTCTCGAGGCGAGGATTTTTGCCGATACAATGCAGAAAAGTAAGTAAGCGAGTGGAAATGGACGGAGGCTTGTCGGCGAAAAGGGGCGAGTGCCGAATGAACGAGCTAATACCAACCAACTGAGAAGAGGAGCGAGCGAGCGAGGGAGGAGATGAGAAGCGGAGGCCAGAGTGATGATTAGATTGTCGTTCGCCCAGGCTCTCCGCCGCAGGCCCGCCCGAGTCGGCTCAATAAGAAGGCATCATTTCGTTTAGTTGTTCTCGACGGGCTCGTCTTGCTAAAATACTTGAAATGAGGCAGATCTGGTCCGGCCACTTAACTTGATATTATCGCCCTTCGCGGCCTCCTTTTTGTTAGCTAAACTTTTTTTATTTGCCGACCGGACAATCTCTCAGAAAAAAACTTGTGCACTCGAGTAAACGTCGAGATGATGATTTTGTGCGATGAGAATCCGTGATGGGTTGACAGAGTGGAATAGATGCTGTGATTGAAAGACTGACAATCACGTCCTCCCTCTTTATGCGCCTGTAACGCCGAGGGTGCTCTGTTAGGGTCCCTCCCTGATTAGGATACTTAGCGTGTTCCGCTCCCTTTTTCCAATCATAATGCCTGGAGAAATGACAAACGATTAAGTCAATTGTGTCGTGTTCGTGTCTAAGTATAGGATAGTGCCAGCCCACGTACGGGTGAATGTCACATGGCCTAATTAGGCACGGCCAGCAACATTGTGTCTTTGTTATGGAGGCGACTAAAATCTGTTTCTTCACGTGAAAGTGTTTTTGCACTTTAAAGGTTCATTAGAACCTTGTTTTTCACAAGGATTATTTTGAATGTTTATGAAAGGTGATCCGAGCGGATGAGCCTAAGAGCGTTAAGAAACATGGTTTTTGTGTGATTATTTAAGAGAGTGTCAGGTGCTCGGGTGAGGAAGTGTAAAGGTCAAATAACTACAGTACATAGAGGTCTTGTTCCTCTCTGAGGACAGTACATGCGTGTAAAGACAATCGAGACATTTGTTTAAAAGCACGTGGAAAATTCCTAATACATTTGCTGAAATCTCTCGCGTTCAAAGTCCTTTGAGAATGTGAAATGTTTCTCAAAATATTTTCCTAAAAACTTTGCAAACATTAAAATTTTGCATACAGTATGTGCTTCTGGTCCCAAACTATTCTTTTCTTGCACATTTGTTTCCTAAGTTTACTGTAACTGCGCCCAATTTCCTGCCCGCCCTCTGAGCTGGTCTCGTCGCTTGCTTACAACTGTGGCCCCTCGCGAGGAAGGGTCCTTCCAAACAAATTAATGGCTGGATCTCGCCTCGGCGGAAGCCAAGGTTGGTTCGCTTTACCAGTCGCCTGGCGCCGTTTGCAAAAAATGTTGCTTATTCGTCTGGTTCGAGGGGCGAATGGCGTATACACGGAGTCACCGCCCCGGGTTCCATTCACCCGAACCTTGCACCTTTCACTCGGCGCTAATAGATCTCAATCGTTTCCACCAGCCAGACTGAATCTCGGCCAATGACACCCCATTTAGTCGAGCAGAGACCATCGGCATCCTGCCATAGCTTACGTCGAGTCATGGGTGTCTGTCTGGCCATAAACATATTCCCACCAGATTGCTTGCCTCCCTTGTGACTACCCGCACACCAAATATCATTTTCCCGCCTGTTTGCCATTTCAAACTTGTCCATGCGAAGATGAAAGAGTTTGATGACAAGCGGTGTCTTATGTTCTCAGTATAAGCTTACCCTCGGGCAAACATTTTCTTCGATGCTTGCGTTTTTTGATGCTCTTCCACACAAGTTTCTGGTCAATTTTTATGAAGAGCTATAAGTCTTAGGCGAGTGGATTTTCTAAAAGAAAACAACTGACTCCTAAGCACCAAAAAAACATGGCTCGGCGTGGAGGCAACTGGTGCGGCGATGATGTTCGGTGTAGGGTCGTTTGGGCAACACGGTTTATTAGGTCTAGAATTATTGCTAGCTATGCAGAGTATGCTGGGCCTTGGTAGAGACCGATGGCTAGAGTGCCCTCTCCTGTGTGCTTTACATGCTTAGCCTACTTTCGTTTTTTTAGTTTTTGATCATTGCATTTTTACGTTCATTTAGGTTGGCATGCTGCTGGATTGCTTGTGAGCTCGATGAAAATGGGCGATCTCGGTTGGAGTCGAAGTGGAGAACGATTAGTGGTCAGAGTCGCTGCGCTGTTTGTTATTTCTACAATCATTACAGGCAGTCGAGGTAAGGCGCCCCATTCCATGCCTGTTGAACATTCTTCAACTTGATCGCCTTGTACTGCCCTAATCCATGTACTTCTGGACTGGTTACGCTCAGTCACTAAACTAGTATATCTAAAAATATACTGCCTTTAAAGAGTCTTACAATTGGGTGAAAAAATTTTGCATTTTCTAACTTTCCTTGCGCATAGCCCCATTTCTGCTAGGGTGACGTTTTTCTGTTAATCGTAAGCTTCTAATTTTTGTTTGTTAGTCGCGCGCTGAACACAGATACAGGCAAAATATTTTTCAATCACAAGACCAGAAATGACTCCTTTCACTGCTATCCATCATCTAGAAGAAAAATAAACTGCACGGCTACTGAAGACAGATGGAACTTGGAAAGGTATTTTTTGTTGAACTCTCACATTTCCTTGACTTGCACAAACAGGTTTTCTGTAACTTTAAAAAGCGCTGCACATTTTTACCTAAGCCACCGTATTGTTGACTCAAATCGTAAGCTTGATAGAAGCCAGGAGCATCCAAGTATTTTTATTTCGTTTTTTTTATATTTGTGCATCAAAAATTTTAAAGTCTGAAATATGATACAAAATTAAACTTTTTTTAACGAAAACATTCCAGGCGTTTTTGCTTTAAATTTTAAATTTTGAAAAAAGGCGCGAACTTCAAAGTGAAAGTTATTGTCAACGGAGTGTGCGTTTGATTTTTTTCATACGGTTGTGGAGCTTAGGCGCAAAAGTCTGCAGCTACTCCAGTAATTCAAGATTATGCAATCTCATTAGTTAACCAAATTGTCTTGGTAGGCTTTTTTCAATCCAACTGTGTTTTCTGCTGACTCATGTTTGAATGATTCAACAAATTTTCAATTTATCTCTTCCATAAAACGTTTTACTTCAAATTCTGTCTATTCTGACTAAATGCTGTTTGATGTACGGCACAAATCGGACCCTGTGTTGGCACCAGTTGTGCCTCTTCAATCGCACTCTTACTCATCCAGTCAACACCAACTGACTTGACTTTTCGTCCAGCTGCATTTGGTCCTCGCAGGGGGAGTGCAACTGGGCGGGAGTGCAAGTAGCATGTCTGCTGGTGTTTATTTGCGTCCTTAGTTTTGAGTGATGACTTCTCTGCAGTGCATTGTTGGAAGGACCAGTGAGCAACTGCTGACAGGGGGTTCCGAATAGATGACCAGGTTCCTCTTGGTATCCACCAGAGCGTGCCTACGTGCTAGTCAAGGTGGTGTTTTGGCTTGTAATTGATACCTAACATTCGGCCTGGTCCCGACAGCTGTTATTCTTGGTTAATTATTCTCCCTCCCGTCTTTTCTTGCTTCGTAACTAGCCTGAGGTAACTGTAGAAAAAGCTTCAGCTTTTGAGAGAGAAATGTGTAGGGTTAAAGATGGAAAATGCGCAAAGAAGAAAAGTAAAAGGAATCCAATAACATGTCCTATCAGGTGTCGAAATTTGATCAGTTTTATTTTTAGGACAAGAAGATCTGCTTGCGTTATGTCGAAGCTCTCGCCAAAGTTGCGGTCAATGTATTAAACAAAGTCCTAATTGCGTTTGGTGTACAGACCCTGTAAGATATTTTAAAAAATTTAATTTTGGCGGGAAATTCGAATTTTTCAGCTAACAATTTTTTTGCGACTTGTTAAAATCGTGTTTTAAAGAAATTCTAAATCTCTCAACTTTGCGTACGAGATTTTTAATCTTGAATTTTTTAAAAATTTTACTCAGTACGATTTACGCAATAACATTTTTAGGCCTTTTCCGGTGATTATCGATGCGACTTAGAAAATAATTTGATCGATTCCTGCCCGCCTCAATTTCTTTACCAGGCCAAATCCAATGTGCAAATTAAAGAGGTAAGCCCAATGAAATGCTTATTATTTCGTGAACTGACCCTGTGACACCTGATCGCAGAATGTTGAAGCCGGCACATACGAGCCGCATATTGGCCGTATCAGGCGAATACAACCACAGGTCGTCCATGTTCTCATTAAACCAGGTAAACTATTTTTGGCAACGTCTGAATTGTTTGACTTTATTGATTTTACAATTGTAGGCGAATCTGTCAGCTTCCCATTAAAATATTACCACGCTGAGGAACAAGCGCAGGATATCTACGTTTTGAATAGCGAGACAGAATCGAGCGGTGTCACGCTGAGTTATAGCGTCGATTGCAAGGGGTAAGTGCAGAGTGGCACGGAAGAGCAGTGACTTCGTGGTCATTGTGCCTTTTATCGATTCGTGCTAGTGCTGTGGAATTGGTCAACAGCTGTCAACACGCTTCGGAACTGCTTAATTACCTGCACAAAAGTGCCCTGACCATGCTGCGCTACAAAATATCCCCCATTTCTGCACCGTGGCACAGCTCCACCAACTTTACACTTGCTATCAAAGCCTAATTACAGCTGAACCCTCTTCAGTGGCACACTTCCAGTCCGCGCACTCTATCACATGGCCGCTAAGAGTTGCAAGTCAACGGTGCTCATCCTTACTGAATGGACTACGGGCAGGGCAGGGTTTGCAATGCATCATTGTCTTCTTCACGCTTTCCTTTGCTTACAGCATTAAAAAAGCGGACCGCGTGTGCCAAGGAGTCCGCAATGCCGATCTGATCGCCTACAATGTTTCGGTATCGATCAGAGGTTGCAGTTCGAACGCTGTCATTAGCATCGGGCTCACCAATGTCCGCGAAGTGCTGGCAGTTTACGTGCACCCTCAGTGCGGCTGCGATTGTGAAAGACCTGAGAAACAGGTTTGGAAGCTACTTTTTTATGGAATGCCCATTTATGGCAGCTGCTATTTAGGAGCCGAGATCAAGCCACTGCAATGGCGCGGGTACTTTGGTATGCGGGGCGTGCATATGCGACGATCCACGAATAGGTGGCCGCCATTGCGAGTGTCGACTGGCTGAGGGACAAAGCACTGCACAGTTGGAGGACCACTGCCGCGCTGCGCCGGACAAACCAATTTGCAGTGGTCATGGATATTGCAATTGCGGACAGTGCATTTGCGACCAGAATGAAGTAAGCTGAGCGTTGATACCGCTTGTTTGTGGCTTCCTTCCCCCCCCCCCCCCCCCCGAGTTGTAAGAACAGCTTAGAGACATGGGGGGGGGGGGGGGATCGCAACTCCGATCTTCACCCAGGAATTGCAAATGTATATTCCGATTTCAGTACAGCGGCAGATACTGCGATTGCGCCTACGCGCCATGTCCCGTAGCTGGGGGCCAGCAATGTGGTGGCCGTGGCACGTGTCACTGCGGTTCTTGTCAGTGCGAGGCTGGATGGCATGGGCCCGCTTGCACTTGTTCGAGTGGTACAGAGGACTGCATGAGTTCCGATGGGGTAAGCGGATAGCTTGCAGTCACCCTTGAAATTGCCGCAACTTTTTGCAGAAACTTTGTTCTGGTCACGGTCGCTGCTTATGCAATAAGTGCACTTGCCTCGATGGCTATGACGGTGAACATTGTGAAAACGAAGGAGGCCACCAATCAGCGCCGTCCAAACCCTCCGAAACTCAACCCGACGACGATGACGACGACGATGACGACGATGACGAGCATGACACCCGCCCAGAACAACCAATGACACCCGTCGATACCAGTGGCACAACCGGGGATGGGGAGGAAGGGCAGGATTACCCAGCAGTGGAGAACCCCGAACCAGAGCCGCAACCGGAACCATCAGCAGATAGTGACGAAGGCGAGGAGCAGTCACCCGATGAACAGCCGTCAGCCGAGTCCCACATGGAACCAGGAAACACAACTCCTAATTTTGCAATGCCAAAATACACAAACTCGATTTTTCTATGCGTTTTTACCATTTTCTTTTTGGCCTTAGTTAACCGAAGGTAAATTTGTTATTTTTATTTCTGATGTCCGATCATGATCAGTGCCTTGGGTTGATATCGATTTCTGTTTTCCCATGGTTTAATGCACTCTCAACTCTGTGAATGCAAAGTTTTTTTGAAAAGTGCTTTGAAATTACTCTTGCCTGGCTTTTAATATTGAATCGAATAGGACCATTTTTTGTGCTTTTTATAGATCACACGACTGTTTGGTGCCGCTCGCAGTCTTTAGTGTGTGCCTATCATTTTAGTTTTGTATAGTGATAAGATATCGTGCGAAATAGTGCGCATGCAAGTGTAAGATAGGTTTACAGGGGGTTCTAGGGTCTGCAGTTTGGAAGTTGTTTTTATTTTTAGTGGAATTTGAAATAAAAGGGCTTACGATTAGTTTGGTCAACTTTCCCGTTACAAATGCGGAGACCCAAAATGGCGGTTTTTCTGCTGCATTTCAAACTAGTGCCCATACAGCTGCTGCAAACACCTGCAAATGTTTAGACCCACAAAGCATTAAAAAAAGGTTTGCGAAAAACATGCTAAAGCTATAAAATTAAAACTTTTCAAAATCGTTCAATAAGCTTCAATCGAAAGCGGGAAATTTTAGAAAATCAATTCTGTTATCAACACGCCGAGCCGACTTTAATATTTAGTCGGGAGTACTTGAAACATTTTGAAATTTTACGTGAAAATATAATTAACAAAAAGCCAGGTTTAGCGGAACATGCTACCAACATATGGAGTAAAATCACGTTACTAGATTCCACATTTAGCGGTAGCGGTGGTGCAACGCAGGGGGGACGCAGAATTTAGGGGCCTCAGGCCAGCATTGACCGAATCACCAAGCCGGCAAGAGCCAGGTGTGCAAGGCCAGCGACGGACTTACTAAACTGCTGTCCTTAGCCGGAACCGAACTGTGGCCTCACAGCCAGGGTTGCTGGTCGATGCAATACGGGACCAACGCCTTCACCAACTGAGCCACTGCGGCTCCTAATAGGGGGCCGTACAAATACGACGTAGTACGCCAGGGGGAGGTGGACGTCGTTCGTGCACTGGATATTCCAAGGTCATGCTGCCGGCTGTACAGACTGCAAGCTGCTGATAGCAAAAGAAAGCAGGTCCTGCAACTGGTCCCGAACCCACACAGACCCGGTGGGTTTTTTGGTTGGGTCCATGGGGATGGGTTGGGGTTGGGTGGACTAGTAAATTCCCAGGCTATGTTGGGTCAAAAAGTCAAACCCAGATAAACCCAACCTTTTTAAAATCGTGGCAAATTACGCCACCCTCAGATACAATTGAAACTGTACAAAATATTTCAAGTGATATATTCTGATGGTGCAAGAATGCAAATTGTTTCTTCGGGTTTTTGACATTTGGCTTAAAACTGAAGATATGTTGTAACAAAGTCGAGTTGGGTTTGGGTTCAATTATTAAAAAACGACGTGGGCCTGAGTCTGGGTGGATGTGGCCCTCGAGGGTCAAGCCTTGGGTCGGCGGGGTGTGGCTGGGTTAGGTTGGGTCGAATTTCAGATCCAATAAAGGACCTGGACGCAAGCTTCTACTGTACAGTACCTACGTGGGTACTGTGGCATCCACGAATGCACTTGAAAATTTTAACACGTTAGAAAATTATATACAGGGAACCTCAAAAACCAAGTCTGAATGGTAGATCAAACTAAGAATCCCAAATACGCTCGCTGCTTATACGGGAACATCGCCCGTCAAGTCGAACTTTACAAAACCAAAAGTCGTAGTTTGTCCCAGGTGCAAAAAAAACTCCGTGGACAATATTAGAGGCGTCTGGCCGTTGGTCAGGAGTGGTCAGGTTTGAAGTCCGCCGGAAATTTTCAGTAGTGGAACCCGAGAATTGAGAAAAACACGCGGGGTTCTTTCCAAACTGGATTTTTGGGTTTCAGGCTTCGAATTTAAGCTTTCAAGACTCGGATTTGGTGTTTTTTCCTCAAAAAAGAGAAATTCAAAAATTTCACGGGACTGTAGGGCTGACTAGGTTAACCAGACGCCTAATATTTTCCACTGAGCTTTTTTTGCGCCTAGGAACACATTGCAATTTTTGGTTTTGCCAACTTCGACTTGACGGTTGGCGATGTTTCCTTGTTAGTCAGTCAGTCGTGTCTCCTTGTTGGCGATCAGTTTGAATTGCGCTAGGCAGTCTCACTTACGAGCAAGATCTGCAACCCCATTTATCACACCAAACAAAAAATTTAAACATTTCGCACACGAAAACATTTCCAAATGGGAGGCCCAAATTTCAACGAGAGAATTTATCATAAACGCATTTACATCGCATGCAATTAAGTTTTAATTACAAAACCAGCATGAGGCCCAATAGCAAAGTCAGTAATAGAATGACCAAAAAACCCAAAAACAGGGCGGAATTATACCAGAGTGCCAAATAATAAATCAACATCGAAATCGAATATACTGAATCAAATCAATCAGGCCCTGCCACCTATGGATTTTGCGTGAATGGTTTGATGGCTTGAATCAGAAACAAGAGGCTAGGCAAGACGCAGCTGATAACCCACGTAGGCATTACCAACGTGGCAAGCCCGCATTGTGGTCCCAACATCGGTGGACAATTATCATCGTCGGGTACAATCGGTGCAAAGCATAAAACGTGGAAAAACGCAAAATCTTGCAGCAATTCTGTACAATTTCCTCCAACCACCTTGCCATCGTCGCTATAATTCTTGAAGCCGCAAATGCCCTGAAATGACCGCAGACATGATCAATTTTTCGCAAAATCAAACGGCATCTGGTTTTGCTAGTCTTTTTAAATTTTTGCGGCTGACTCAATTAAGTACTACGATCGAGATACCTAATAACTGAGGCCAGGTGAAACCAAGCGTGTGAGTGAACACGCCTTTTTTACAGTTGCAAATAAGAATCCATTTCTTAGTCAAATACGGTTAGTTCCATGTAATGTACACGGACTATCGGTACGACGACCGTTTGACCAGCCCACTACAATACAGTATAAGTGAATAAGCCCCCCCCTATGAAAGCTCACCCACCAAGCTGGCCTATGATTCAGTCTTCCCACTACCGACAGGAGACTAAACAATGTATGTTGCAAAAGCATTGCTGACAATGTAATCATCACCAGGTTGCCCGTTTAGCCCAGCCGCACAGACGCGCAATGTTAAGCGGGCAACTTTGCCCGTTCATTACTCAAGAAATGATGCACCCAGCCGCGAGTCGAACACTGCCCAGGTTCCTGACTTCACAAATCTTCAGACCAGACCTCCCCAACCCTAACAAGTGATTAGACAGGGTGTCTGTAAGGATCGACCAAGTGCTTGCCAAGTGAAAGTTTTGACCTCGTGATAGTAATGATATTTACCTGGAGGAGCATTGAGGCAAGGTTCCCTGTGTCGACTAGATGGTTGTTTACTTAGGGGCCATTCAAATACGACGTCGTGCGCCAGGGAGAAAGCGGGGGTCAGCACCTAAACGACAAAAAACGACAAGGGGGAGGGGTGTCAGAGGCAAAACGACATCGTTTTTGCACTAGGTATTGCAGCGTTTTTCCTCCCTTTCGAACTCTTTTGCAAGAGCCTAATCAGATGAGCACAGGTCCGCCACTTTTGGGTCACCTATTCATGATAGTTTTGGTGATAATGATGTTTATTGGCCAGACACAGCTTGTTATAGACAGCAGCCCCGTTGGTGCAGAGCGGTTTGGCATTGGTCTCTACATATTGGCCAGTAGCGTGGCTGGACTCACCCAGTAACATAGAAGTGCTCAGAGTGGAGAGACGGAAGCCAAACGAGGAGACAGTCTAAGCTGCTGAACAAGGGGCAAGGCTCAAAGCCCGCCCGCCATCGTCCAAGAAAGTCGGTGTCCCATCGAGGATGTCCTCGTGTGGAGGTGCTACTGGTGGGGTCGCGCAGAGGGAAGCTGGTTACCGTACAGCCTAGCTTAGAAGGTTTGACTGCTGGCCAGCTGGAGGCACAAACGGGCTTCAGTCCAAAAAAGTTTTTAAAGCAAAAAGGTTAAAGTTTCATAAATAAAAATGTGCTCTATCATATACAGCTATTCGTTTTGCTTTCATACTGCTTGCTTATTCGATTTTTGACAAGTGCATTTCAAGAATTGACAACAACTTTGGGAACTAAAGGCGTAGAGTAAAGCTGTGAAATCATCAGCACTTTGTACCTCACCAAATTGTTACTAAAATCAAATTACTATATGTCTCTAAACATTCCGAAAAACATTGTTGGAATGTACACCGCTATGAGGATGGGAACATGCGCGATTCGTACGAGATGTGAATATGAGGAGCGGCAGGGTGAAGTGCGCCTATACTCATGAAATTGTTTTGAAGTATGTCTTTACTCCCCCTTCGCAAGGGGGGGGGGGTGGTATTAGCTTGTACGACGTCGGAAGGGGGGACGGGGGCAAAAATTGCTGATTTGCATACGACGTCGTTTTTGAACGGCCCCTTAGGCCTAGTTGTGCTGATCGTCAGAGAAGTAATCCCTGGGCTGGTATATAAACTAAGGTTTGTTGCCTTCGTCTCATTCGTGTTTCAATCGGTACTCGCAGTCGTGGTTCGTGCGCGTGTCTATTACTAATAAACGGTTGGTGGTCTATCGTAGTCTCGGCCGACGTAAATCACACGATAACATCACAAAGCACCAAATGAGTGTATTATGACTCAAAAGTCAAAAATGGTTTTTCACCTCCTCTCTATGGAAATGCACATAAAAACGTGTTGCTTGAGCGATATTGCCTATATATTCCAAACCCTTGGTCCTGAAATGATCACAAGATGATATGCTATAGAATGCTTCTTTAGCTTTTTCCTAGGTCATACCGTTCGTGAGATATTCCCGCCTAAAGTCAAAATTCAAATTTTCTACCACAAACATGTGCTTATAGCTAGAAATGAGAGAAACTTGTCCAGCGATAATTTGACCAGAGCTGCTCCTTGTTGCGTAGATTAAAAAGTGCTACAAAAGCAGCCCTGTCCCATATTTGGAAGTCACAAAACCCCGCATAGAGGAAGTGTATTTCTAAAGTGTGGGAATTACAGGTCTGCACGCGACTGTTTCTGAGGGTCTGCGATCGCGCACACGCTTTCGCTGCAGTCGGAAACCATCTCAGACACGTCAGACAGAAGCCGGCGGCTCTTTGTGCCTTCTGAATATGGGACAGGGCTGTTTTTGTTGCATTTTCTAAATCCGTAAAACAAGGGCATCTCTGGTAAAATTATCGCAGGGGCATGTGTCTCCTACTTCGAGCTACATTACAAGCCCATGCTTGTGAGATAAACTTTGAATTTTGACTTTTGGCGATATCTCAAGAGCGGTGAGACCAAGAGAACATGTAAAAAAGCATTCGACAGCTTATCATCTTGTGATTATTTTGATGTATTCTAATTATCCCGGAGCTGTGAAAAACAGCTTTAACCAAATGACAAATTTTTTTAAGGAGTGATACAAGATTTTAAATTTATTTTACCTCGCTGGGAGTGCCAATAAAGAAAATAGTGTTGTTCGGCCAGTCGGAAGGTGGTTGATCGGCAGTTGCATTATCCCATCGAGCGATCAATGCCACAGTTGGCAGGAGGGAGTAGGCGATCATGATCATTCCTTCCACGCTATCGTATGGTTGGCACGAGGTGCCTACGCCAATACAAATGCTGTCTTTAGAATAGACGAATCCGCACGGGCATCGACATAAAGGTTTCATATTGATGGTCATATTGGCTTCGCATAACGTATTTTCAAAATACAATTCATCCAGCAATGCACCACATTCTTTGTCTTCAACACGTTCACCCGAGATAAATCCGCAATCGTCGCCAATAAAAAATAACGATCCCTCTGGATATTGTCTTAAATGTTTCAGCATTTGATAATAATTTTTATGAATTAAATTCTTACTTACGCTACATTCATCGCGCCGGCTTCCTGCGCAGTTTTGAAATGGACCACTTTGGAACGGTAATATTGACAGGCTTTCTGCACGTAGTCAGCACTGAACGTATCTTCTTCCTCGACCTCCATTCGCTCCTCAGTGTCGTTCGGGTTATCGCCGGCCATGGCTGCTTGCATTGGGAGCTGACCAATACATTTGGAGCTATTGACAGTTGTGCCATTGCTTAATGTGGTGCTGTAATAGTGTGGCTCGAAATGGCATGGACACCACGACCCATTGCCCCGCTCATACGGATATTTGCTACCAGAACTCTTCGGAGTGGTTTCCTCGCTTGGAACTTGCAGAGGAACCAAGAAGAAGAGAAACGCAAAAAGATATAGGAACTTCTGGAAAATCGGGTTCATGATTATTTTTTTAAAGTTATGTCATCTGTGTGTATCAAAATGTGACGAGCTACAGCCTTGTATTTCACACGGACACACCCACTAAGTAAATTTTTTTCTGGCGTGTTCTTCTGCCACGTATTAATCGGTGGTCATCATATTTATGTTGAGTATAATAGCACTATATAGTGCAGATTACAAACTATGCAGGGCTCGTGTGTTCACGGGTTACCTACGAAGTATAGCGGGGTGACTAGCCCATATTCCGACACTAAAATGAGCATAGTACATTAGATACTGTAACGCTGCCAAAATAAGGTCCCAATTTTGATATACTGTACATCACCTTACCACAGACATACAGCGCATATTTCAAAAACGCATTGCCTCAACAGTGTTGATCTGGTTTTGGTGCTCCAGCAGATTAAAGCGTACTCAAATTTTGAATTTCCCGCCAAGAGTGGTGGGACAAGAGGCAATTACATTCTGACGCAAGCAAAGGTCAATTTTTTAATTCATTTCAACTGCCTTTACTACAGCATTTCACTGACACGAGTACTCAAAATCGACCAGTCAAGAATCCAGAAAACATGAAAGCAACGCTGAACCACCTACCTCCCCCCACTTTCACTCTTTTATGTCAAATTTTTTCCAAATAACATAAAATTCCCCAATGATCGCTCGGGAATCTTCCATATTTTGCGATACGTTCAGTGCCAGCCAAAGTGAAGCTGTTTGGTTTCCACGCGGGTCCATTGGCACTTGCGTGTTTCAAATAGAGACGATCAAACCGAGATTGAGGTTTGAATTTGGCTCCTTCAAACGCGTTCAAATTATCATTTCGTTTACAATCCCAAGTGTACTCGCAGTGTTTCGGAGATCCGCAAGCGATCCATAAATCTTCCATACCCGTTGGAATTCCACCAACTTCAGCAAGCTAAAGACAAAAAATTAACATTTTCAATCAGTTTTGATTCATTATCAAATTTTACCTCTTTATCCCGGAGATTGAGATCTCCACCAAAAAATGCAGTAACATTATCGGGCACTTTGTTTTGTAACACATCGAAACATGTACTCAACTGTTTAACCCGTTCTCGCACGCAGTCTTTCGTACTTTCCAAATGCGACGTCATCAGAATGCAAGGAACGCCAAATATTTCCACCTGCAATCAAACTTTTCCTTTAAATATCATTTCCCGCTATTTTTACTTCAAATTTTTTTTGAATTAATCGCATAAAGAGACGCATCTCAATCAAATCAAATCAAAAATTAAATCCTTACCTCTATTTTTAATAGAGATCTTCCCATATTCGATCCAGAAAATGGAATTAGTTCAGGTTCGCGATCCAATTTGACACCATCCCTCTTCAAAAGCATGGCAGTGAAATAGGGAGGAGCTGGACCAGATCGTGGTTCTTTGCCTTTCAAAACCCAATAGTCATCGCTCAAATAATCGGCTAGTATTTCCACTGATTCTGTGATGACTTCTTGCAAGAAAACCACAGTTGGTTTGTGTCTAGACGATCAAACAGGAAGAGCATGTGGCAAGGCACAACGTCTGACAACGATGCTCACTCAGTTACTGGTAGTCCAAACGCTTAGAGGGCATGTAAAAATTTTCCCGCCAATTTTAAATCTGAATTTTTTTAGCTTTTTTTGAAAGATTTCCCGTTTTCCCAGAAAACCGTCGGAATGCCTTGCTAGGGACACTTCATTCGTTTTCCTAGAATCTATTGTTATAGGATGGGGTGCGATACGAGGGACTTCACAACTTTCTCCTGAGACCTGGTCGTGAGAGAAGGTAGATCATGCACCAGAGGTGTTACCAGAAGGGACTTACCCTGTCCTCACTTGACACAGAAGACATGGGTCGTGATTTCAGTTGACCCTCGTCCCTTATCTGGCTGGGAGACGTCAACCAGTCCATGAGGTGTGGCCGCAAGACTTGCCTAGCTCCAATCCAAGTTTTGTCAGTAGCATATTCTCCTGCGGGCCCATCGGAGGATTGCATAATTAAAATTAAAAAATCCGTTTTTCTCGTGAAAGGAAAGAAGGACCCTCACGATTAACATTGGCCCATGCAAATATTTCTTCTGTACCAGCCTCTCGACCTACCCTCAACAACATCAGATTTGCGCCTTTGTGTCTACCGTCAACGGCAATAACAAAGAGCTTGAGGGCAATAACATACTCAAAAGCTCGAACCTTGAGTGGGACTCGAACACACGCCCAGACGCATGTCAAATTGGACAGGATGTGACACACACCACTCACCCCCCCCCCCCCCCCATAAACAATGCCATGTGGAACTCACTTCAAAATAATCGTGCACACGGCCTTCGTTCGTAGCACAATTCCATTACCATCCAAACCATCGATATTCCAGCTCATCAATTTCATCGTTTTTTGATTGTCATCACTCGCCGACTTCGCTTTTACATCGAACACGGGCTTCGATGGTTGGCCTTCTTCTATTTCCTGCGATGCAGTGGACGAAGACACGATGGCCGAAGCCGAAGATGTTCCACCTCCAGTTTCAGATGGCACGGCATGTTTGCCCCCACCAGAAGAGAAAAACTTATTTAAGGCCGCCTGAAATAGCAATAATGCTTATAGCGTTCGTTCGGGATCCCGATCCCGATCCCGGTCGGGATTGACTTTTGTGGAGATGTGTGAAGAAGGGGAAGGGGAGAGGAAGGGATGGGGAAGGAAGTGTTCCAGAAGGGTGAGCTGGAAAAACTTTGGTGGATGATTGAACTGGTGAGAGGAAGTGAGGGATTTGTTTGCTAATTGGTGACTAATTTTAGGCCTTTTTGCTTGCCTGATTTTCAACGCCATGATGAATGATGCGCAAAAAAGTTTTTAGCTCTATATTTGCTGGCTACTTGGGGCGGGTTGTAGATTACCTATATCGAAGTAAAAGTGAAAAAATAACACTCTTAAAATCCCGATCCCGGTCCCGGTCCCGATCCCGAAAAAGTGATATTGAACGAACGCTAATGCTTGACTAATATGACCTTCAATGCATTGTAAAGGGTCAGTTAGTAGAGCAAGTTAAATCAATATCTCGCTCGGCCTCATCACAAAATTTTTTAATGTTCCCTGAAAAAAAGTTCCCAGTTTCATTGAAAAAAGTACAAGTTTAAAGAATGGCGGGAAACGAGTCTCGATGCAGCTGACAGTGTAAAATAGCAGAAGCTAAATATGAGAGACCCCCTAAAGTGAGACTTGTGTACTGTCGCCGAGCGAATTCTAGCCATTTTTCAAATTTGAATTTTTCGGTAATTTCTGTTGATCCCTGCATTGAAAGACAATTTTAAGCAGCACTCCTGGCGGTCGGTAAATCGTTACTCTTCCCTGGCTGGCTGATGGGAGACGACAACCAGTTCAGTTGATGCTACAGTGGCAGGTATGGTCTCTCATATCTTCAGCCACCTGGGCTCGCATTTGCTCGCAATAATTCATTCGCCTCATTCACTCAAGATGCATCGTTTCAGGTGCCGAAAAGAGTTTCTCTATTATTCCCAAGTGTCCTACCCTCCGCATGTTTTACAACTTCAGAGACTTATAGCTAGCAGAGTCATAAGTCAATGGTTAGTGAGCAAGAGATGACGGGAATTGTATACTGCTAAAGAAATTTTAAGAAATGGCGGGAAAATTTAAATAGCCACCGGCGCGCTATCCCCCCCCAACTTGATGAAAACTCTGCATGCAGTCAAGTCAAATGCGCAGAGACTGTATGTCAAAAAGTGATTGACTGATATCAATCGAGGTAAGTTTAATTTGTGAAAAATTACGGTATTTCGGCAAATATTTGTTTATCAGTTTCAGTTTTTAAAAACTAGGAAAAGCAAAAATCGCTCCCCAGACTTCAATGTTTCCCGCCCGTAAAATCACCGATTCGAATTCCTACAACATCACGCATCTAGCTAACAAATAGAAAAAGGGTAAGCAGGGAGGAATCAGAGTATATGCTGTAGGACGAATGTAAGACAGGACAATACATTATCCCTCAATCTTCACCATGGCAACAGCGTGTCTTTAAGAAAACAATCTAATCCTCTTACTCAACTGTAGCTACATATGTAGCTCATAGCACTGCTGCCACGCACGTCTATCCTTTCTCTGACCAGTCGATAGGACTCCATAGACTCAGTGAAGAAGGCTATGTCTATGGAATCAAACACCACTGTGTCTAGACACCATAACGTAGACCCTGATCATTTAGACACCATTATTGAAGGCGCCTTCAGTAATAACATGATAGGGACGGACCACTGGAAGTCAGTGGTGGGCGGTCAGAGAGCTCACACATCACCAACCAATCCATTAATCGTGAGCACACAGCAAGTCAATCGCACAGTACTTATGCTTTGTGCATATTCCAGCTTTACACTCTTCGCCCCAAACTCACTCTTACACTGTACAGTATGTGTGCTGATTAAAACGTTTTCAACACTGCATTTGCTCTGTGCAGAGACTTTCCCAGACCGCGGCTCCCTACTGGAAAAATCTGTTGCCAAGAGAAATTCCAGTGCCGAGAAAACTGTCATGTTTCACTTTCTCTATAGCCATGCAATATACATCGCATTCGATGGCTATAAAAAAAATAATCTACAATCATACTAAGCCCAGGCGGGAGTCGAACCCTCCCAGTACGTGCGCACCTAGCGTGAGAGGCCGACGCCTTAACCCGCCTAGGCAACGACCCAGTGTAGTTAGATCAGTGTTCGGCCGGCAGTTTAAAATTAGATTTTGCACACAGCAGTCAGTGCATCTGGGTGCTGACCTTAGCCATTGGACAAGTCTTCTTTACACTGCCCTACCCCACACTCACCTCCAAAATCCATTCACTTTCTTGCAAGAAAAAATGTGCCATAGCGCTATCCGCTTTCGTCACTTCAACAAACTCTTTGCAAAGTTGATTGCACACTTCTACGCTCGGCTCGTCCCCTTTCTCAGACATCTCGTATCGCTCCTTCTAAAAAACTCAACGCCTCAACACTCGTTCTAACATGCAAGACACAAAAAATAGGCAAAAACCACCACCATCCTTCCAAGACCAAATTATAATCACCGTTTATTTCTCACCACGAAAAGCTTAGCCAAGGAATGCTAATATAAATGCCAAACATCGACAACAATATCAGGAATCTCAGGCCTGCTTTCATACTTAAATTTGAGCCAAACAAGAATCTTAACCAGCAAACAAGCCCCAACACGAGATTGCTTGAAAGCCACGACAATGAGAACAATTATCGAACCGGAACTCAATTATCCAATTTACCTGTCCGAATACTTTAAGCATTGAAAAACCCGACAAAAATGCACGAATTGATCTGATTAGAAAATTACGATAAGTTTCACCCGCTAAGGGGACAAAAAATGAGCAAAAGCATCCACGATAACGACAACCAATACTTACCACGTGAAGCAGACATTCATATTCAAAGTGACAATGCCGAATATTTTCAACCAAATCACCAACTGCTATTCCACCATCGATCGCCATCTCAATTTAAGCCGAGTCCGCAGCGATAGCCAGGGCTGTGAAATTCAAATTCTCTGGTTCACGCTCGATGAATTTCTTGCAAATGGCAGCCGCGTCTTTCAATAACGTATCATCGCTGGTAGATCCGTGCGCGATCGGTGCCAGTTTGCGCCCATCTGGAAAAAAGAATAATTTAAAGTGCATCTTCGGTTTTTAACCACAGCGATCATTCATATCAGTCATTTTCCCAACGTGATCGTTTCCCTGGGGGCGATTCGCCCCAACCCGCCCCGCCAGGAGGAAAACGATTCACGCCAGCCAGGAACGCTCGAATAGTCAAACTTAGATTCATCTAACGGTCGCCCAATGGTAGCGAGTGTCCAAGTCACACCCACACCGCAACCAGGATTCATGCAATGGCCTCTGCCAATTCCAAATCTTGCTCATTTGTGGTTGTTTAGTTTGATAAGATTAAAAAGAAAAAACAGATGGGTGCCAGTTTGCGCGCTTCATTCTTGATAATTGAGCTTATTTCAGCTTTAAAATTAGTCTGGCTGTCATCACGAATCAGTAAAAACTCAACTAAACGGGTTCTCCGTCAGACGACAACACGGAACACTAAGCTTTTGAGTCAGAGGCAGAGGCTATAAAAACAGCTGCACAAAAGGCAAAAACTTACCCAATTCGAATAAATTTCCATTCACGTTGACAAAAGTGATGAAATGCAAGTCGACCTTGGCATCGCGTGGTGGCGCCTGAAAAAAGATTAGCCTAAAAACTGATGATGAGCTCTAACATTGAACCAACATACTCGAGTCTGTCCTTCCCCCGCGCTGTCTTCATGCGCACGAGTCAATTCCTAAAAAATCAGATCCTAAAGATCAGCAACGCTTCGAAGCCCGCCTGAATGGGCGGGAATTTCATGCCGAGAATACTGTAGCCGCACAGTGCGGCTATGTGCATGCAATGAGCAAAGTTCCTCACTTCATCCTTTTCCAACAGACTAGCTCGTTCTTCAGGTTTCGATGCTTTTGACAAGTCCAAAAATTTCTTGAAACAACCGTTTCCTAAAACATACAACACAGCCATTCAGCAATCAAGAATTACGAAATTTACGAGCAAAAATAGGTTTACAAACCTAAATCGATGCGTTTTTCGTTGTTTGCCAATGCGTGAATAATAGCGATCGTTCCGCACGCATTCTCGATACTTTGCTTGATAAAATAAACGTCCGATGGTGCTTGCCCGCCTAATTTTCCCGCTTCGTCCTTCGCGTGTGATTCATACTAAAAAACATGTTTGTTCGCTGATAATTGCTCACAAGTTCGAAAAATATGATTTCACGCACGGGACAAGGAAAAAAGGTGATTGATATGCGATTTACCGAAAATAAATCCTTTCTGACAATAAAACAAGTAGCTAATGCGCCTGCTCACCTTATCCGTAATTGGGAACAATAACATCAACGCTGCAACGGGTTTGGGAACCATTGACAAAATTTCATCATCGAATCCGTACACATCGACGCATTTCCATTTCTCGGCGATACCCAATTTGCGTAGGTAAGCGTTGATGACCTAAAATAAATGTTTGATTTTTATGAACTAGTTCATAGTTAACTAGGTAGGGGGCTAAGGCAGGGAACTGCGACAAGGAGGCTTGGTTTGCACCGACCGACGGTTTGGTACAGTATGCAAACGCCAGGTTTTTTGAATTTTGAAAGAAACTTACATCCGGATTCGATTCCAAAGGCAACCAACGACTAGCCATTTTGAAATGTAGAGGAATTGAATATGAAGAAAAGAGCTGACGAAAAATCAGGAGTCGCTCGCAATGACACTGCAGAAAGGAAAAGAGGGCGCGATTGAAAGCCCAGTAGCAAGTGCTGATGACGGCAAAATATAGTTTCGGGTAAGGACTATAATGTTGTAGGAAGCAAAGGACGTATTCGCTTTTGCAGGAAATATATATATTATTATTGAGGCTGAATGAGTCTTTGGATTGGTCCTGGCAACAAACTACCACGAAAATGTTTTAAAATAAGAATTCCCTAGCTGAAACTCAATTTTACGCACGCACCCGAGCTGCGCTCATCTGTGTTGAGAAATTTAAATTGAAAATGGACGGAAATGTGTGATGCAGGCAGAGTGCAGGAAAAAGTTTTGAGGGATGTACACAGTAGGGACTTTACCTTACCAATTACCACGATAATTATTTCTATCTGTTGAATCATTTCATCTCGACCATATCATATCAATATTTTCACATTGGTTCTCTTCTATCGATCAAGAGCGCTTCTTCCACATAAGCCATGCTTTATCTACGAACAGCTGATTATCACACCGTTCTGTTTTCCTGTCATAAACTGCAGAATGTCTGTCGTGCATTGCGGCGTGAGGATTTTACCGCGCCGGCGCAACGGATAGAAAATATCTTCCTGACGGACTGAGCCTCTCAACTCAAGGCGAGAGCCCGAGTTTCTAAGAACAGGGCAGACGTTCATAGGACAGAGTTTATACTGTACTTCCTCCAGGTCCAGAGCTTGAATACCAGTTTTTTTTAAGAAACGGTTTCTGCGTTCAGAGAGGCGTAGTCTCCAAGAATAATATTTTTTGCTCCTTGCGCAAGAACGGTCCAGTGCACTGGACCTACGGCCTGTACTTGATGATTAGAAAGATACAGAAACAAACAGAGCAATGTTGTAATCAGCTGCCATTGCTTTGATAAAGTGCCTTTGGTCGATACAAGATGTACTGTAAATGCCAACGTGAGAATGGTGAAAAAAAATCGGTATGACTGGTATAAATCGATACGGCCGATAGAAATTAGAAAAACGATCATTGATTGAGAGACCTATGATCAACTAACCAATCGGGCTCGGTTACTTTTGCCCTTCTGCGTGTGCAGGCGAAAAATTCGTCAGTGTAGCGATGATTATGATGTGTATGAAAGGTGACCAAATAGGTACAGTATATAAAATATTATACCAAAGTGTTATCCTGTATGCTTCAACAAAATTAATAAATGACTAAAACTGGCATAAGCCAGCCCCATATCCTAGCACTACTGCAGTACTCCCTATCTTCTCATGAACCCATTCTAGCACAGTGGATCTTCTTCATCCGGCGACAGTTCTTCATCACCGGACTCCCCCGTTGGTCTTTTCCCTGTTTTCTTTTTTGTCTCCTCCTCAGGCCCGAAACTGAGAACCAATGGTCCTCCTTGCTTGTCTTCGCTCGTACTCGTACTCTCATCCTCAGTCTTCTTTTCTTCCACATCCACAGCAGTCTCCTGCAACCGTTTCTCATCAGCGCCCCTAGCAGAGGGCACTTCATCGATGGTCTCCATTTCGGTCGCTCTCGGCTGTGCTAGTCCCATGCCCATGCCCAGAGGCAGCAAGGCTGTGTGGATGAGTTGATTTCTGACATGTTCTTTTTTGGTGGCCGATTTTCGATTGAAGACGGAACGACGACGGACGGCGGCCATGTTGCGGATACTGGCCACGATGTTGCTTTGCTGTTTCTCTTCATTTGATAGATTCGGATCAAAGATGTAATGCATCTAAAGAGTCCGCTTGATCTGAATTTTGCGACTGTTACGAAATCGACCCAAATATTGGCTTACTGTCTTATTCGGGGTATGTTGTAGCATATCTCGCAGGTTCAACAGATCAGTTGGTGTCTCCAACTTGAACTGCGGCTGCTTAGCCCTGGCCTTTCTCTCTTCGGCCTGCTGCTTTTGTAAGGCTGAAAGCATACTCTACAGTTGCGAGCACAGTGAGCAGCCAGCTTTTGACCAGCCAACCAGGGGCTGTGAGGAAAATCTCAAACTTTGGTAATTCATATGTCAGAAAGGGCTCTACCGAAAATGCTGCATAAGAGCTTCATGGAAGCATGTAACTGCAAAAAGCCTCAAAAACCGCTATCCGTTATTCCACTCATTCGAAGACGTCAAAAAAATTTTAAATTCCCGCCGATTCTGGTCAATTTTTGTACTGCAAAACTCTATAAGCAACAGTTTTTGAAGTGGCTCACCGTCCGCTGGAACAAACAATCCTATATACTTACCTCCAGTTCGTTTCCCTTCCTGATGGCACAATAGCTTACATATATCCTTTTATTGTTTAAAAAAGTTGACCAGAATCAACAGGAATTTCAAAATTGTGCGACGTTTTCGAGTCCGGGGACGATGGACCGGAAAATGGTCTTATGGAACAGTAAGCACTCTGCATCGTGAATCCTTGCATGTCACGACCCCGGATCAGATGGGGGCTTGTCGGATCGGATCGGATGAGTATCGGATCGGATCATGCGGAGTACTTGTAATTTTTTGAACAATCAATAACGCATCAACTTTTTTCGAAAGGCCGCTTTCCATGATGAACAACAGTACATTATCATGGTGCTATGGCACAAGCAACGCATCTCATCATGGATACTTGAATACTTTACAGCCTGATAGAGTAAAGATCGAATCCATGCTGCACATAAGTGACTGCTTTGACAGTCACAACAGTTTTTGTACGCCAGGACAAAGATATTAGGTGTGTGCACATTTAACTAGGACGCGAAAGAAAACTCGGCAATCAGGCAGATGACACTAATTGAAGGGTGTCAATCGACCAGGCGTCAGGTGCAACACTGAAACGAGCAAAGACGAAATCTCGCTGGCTGGGGCAAAATCACATACGGACTTTGGATTAGAAGGGATAGCATGGAAATGACGGAAAATTGGACGTGTGTCAGAGATCACACTGGTGGACTCGAGGGAAAGATCCCGAGCTCAGAAATTTCATATTTTGGCAGATTATCTGGCTACTATTTGTCAAAGCTGTGATACTTGGCCTCAATGATTGGACCAGAAGCTGACTTGCAAAGGTTCATCAGAAGGAAAATTGACAGCAACCTCAGGCACCCAGCAAAAGTTAATGTGGGAACGAGGAACAGGGAGTCCTGGACTATCCTAATGTAGGAATGACAATCTGGGCTTCCAGAATAATGCTGCTTATTCGGAGGTTTGCAAAGCGCGAAAAGAAATTTGTCTGCTACGAAAATTATGATTTTTTTGGACAAAGGCAGGTCTCGTGGACCGAAACAATAGCGCAAGTCAGCTGAATAAGGATATCAGAAAAGCAAAATCAGCTGCTCAATTTGAGCTTCTGGATCAGGATGGGGCTCGATTAGGTGATTACCTACCTCATCAAAAATATGAAAACCAAACTCATTTATAACCACTTTGTCGATAAAAAACTACCGAATGCAACCGTGGCCATGCAACAAAATTGGACTGGTAAGTTTAGGAGAACTAGGTTTTTGTGGTGCCTGCTCTGATTCGCGATTGCTAACATCGAAAAAATGAATGGCTGTAGCCATACATTGAAACTATTTAATAAAAAAACGGGTATTTCCACTCCTCACTCACGAGTCGAATGACTCCAAACTATTTGCAAATCTGAGTCATCCATTTTTTCTCTAGTCTCAAATAATTACACTGACAAGATGGCTTGTAACTCTACTTGTGAGCAGGAAAAAGGAAGCATCGATGCAGAATATTGATCTCATCTAATTCATTACACTACAGAGGAGTTGGAGAAAAATTTTAGTAAGCTGTTTGCATGCGGTTTTCTAAACACCATTAGTTTGGAACTTTGGATCGGATGATCCGATCCGAATTTTCGGATGGGACCTGATCCGATCCGGCCGTGACTTGCGTGTTACCTCAGGAGCAGCAGGGTTTCGGAGTGGTCCAGTTAGGCTACTCACCACTGTAGTGCTCATCTTGTCGATCCAAACGGGCATCACTGATCACATTGGGCATTTCCAAGCTGTCATATGCTTCCAATTCGGTCATTAATGTCGCTGGTTTCGGAATGCTTACGTCGGACGAAATGTGTGATAGCTGTCGCCTAAAGTCAGGGCGTGTCAGTTTGTGCACCTTGCACAAAGTGAAGGGTGTCTACGATATTGTTACTATTGGTGTTACGTGAATTTTTAAACATACTTTAAATATTTAAGGTCAGGGTTCGAAGAGAATGCTTTCTTTCTGCAAGCTCTAGACTGCAGAAGCAGCCATGGTGTTAGCGGATGCTTATGCAGCTATTGCGACAAGTACAGTACACGCATGGGAAGGATAATACAGAACACGGCACTGGTTCGATTTAGCTGAAGGTTCTGTTCATCACTTTACTAACCTATCTGTTCGATGACGATGCATGAAACACTTTTTGCATGAAAGGGCGGGCTCTGCACTTTGCTAGTTCTGTTGGCCCATGGTTTCTTATTTAAAAAAATCTTTGTCATTCCAATATTTATGACTTCATAGTAGCCCCCGAGCCATAGGAGTTTGGTTCTGATTTTCAGGGGCACCTCTTACTTACTGTATTTCCACCTCTTGATAGGCAGCCACCAATCTTGTGCCCTTCTTCTGAGGATACCGTTGCACCAACGGGCGCAGGAATCGTCGACTGACATGTTTAGACATGGCAGTCCAATAGTGAGTGCCCTTGTGACCAATAATTTCCTCAGCACCAGCCATTGTGTTTTCAAGGACCTAAAACATACGAAATATACACAAGTCCTGAGACGCTGGGAACGTACTCGTAATCTGGTGAGACCTGACCCCGATGTAATTCGTAGCTAACCAAGATTAGTTTTTTCAGAATGTTCTCCAGTCATATGCAGGAACGTCACAAGGGCATATTCACAGGGAACATAAAGGCTGCGTTTCGAAAAAAAAAAAATTCGGGCTTCCTTGTAACTCAGAGTCGAAAAGATATCAGGTCAGCTCGATATCATCTATGACAGACGATTTATCAGTTCCGGCACAATCAGCCTCACATGTCGAACTAGACTAACTGCGGGCACTGGGCACTTGAGCGGCCGGGGTCTTTGATCATGGCATTGATCTTATGCACCTGCACACACGCTCATGCTGACTAATGAGGCTGATCCCAAGTGGAAAAGTGGTTATTCGGGGGTTGCGCCCGAAAAAGGTCAGCCTCCACAGCCCAAAACCACCCTGTCCAATAACCCGAACCAACGTAAATACCTCAAAAAATGGGTTGGGCGTGGGCTAAATGAGACCTGCACAATATTCTTCATAGTTGTGGTATTACCAAAAAACTCAGTCTGATTATTGCACCAGGACTACAACAACACCATTCTGGCAAAACAAAAAACTAAACAATGATCAGTTCCTGGGCGCAAGTCTCAGAGAGATCGCGGGTCCCATCTCTGTTCAGCCAGCGACCCGTTGTGGCCAGAATCCCCTTATGGCCAGCGTCCCTTTCTGGCCAGTGGCTCGTTCCTCTCGTTTCGGCTGGTTTCCTTTTACGGCCAGTCCCGATAATGCCAGCGTCTAACGCCAACGGCCAGCAGCAAGCTGCGCAGTCCTATGTACATCCACGCGTTGTTTTTCATGGAAGGATCACAGCAAAGGATTGAAATATGCGACTTAGTCAACAATAATGACCATAATCGAGAGCGAAAAGCTCGGGTTACTGTACAAAACGGTCGAATCATTACTGATCCGATTATCGGTCATCGTGAGCAATGTCAAACGATCACAAAAGCGGAGTTGGAGGTATATGTCCATTACAGCCCAGCCCAATGGGTTTGGTAGGTGCTTCCGTCTGATTTGGTACATGTCTCTTGGAATCATTTGGTGCAATCGATGACGCTGTTGAATGAGCCGCACTTACGTGATCGACTACTCGAATTCATTCAATATTTTCAAGTAAGGGAAAACCAATTATGTGCAATTTACGCAGATGCTAAAGCTTTCTTTTCTTCAAAACACTTGGCTTTTTGGTAGCTTCAATGCGCCAACTTGGAACCATTTCGATAATGATCACACAGTTGATCGCTGGCGTGGGCTACCTGGACCTAGGACGACGAATCATGCAGAAGGCTGGCACTCGAAATTGAATCGCAAATTTGCCCGCCGTACCCAGCATTGCATACGTTTTTGGAGTGGTCGCAAAGAAGCAATTACGTCGATAAAGTGAGCCCGGGGTCGTTTCTATTGGTCATCAAGGGATATTCAATGTAGACATCCATGGCATATTGTTTGTAGATACGAATTTTGCTGCTCGAAAACGGTGCTGCTTCCCGTCCACCTGACCAAAGATATGCCAATGTTGATCAGAACATTCACAACGCGAAAATTCATTTAGTTCAAATGCGTGATCATCTGCTCGCCATCAATGCTCCTCACCATTTATTGGTACGAGAAATTGAAGCTTACTTAGACCATTTGATTCATTGACTCGGACACTAAGCAAAATTCGTGAATCGGCCGCTGAGCATGAAGGATGCTGTTACTTCACAGAGTGCTGTGCTGTTTTCATGAAATAATAAGATGCAACAGGCTGAATGGCCGTACCTTGGATAAGGAACCGCAGGGAGCAGATAAGGCCAGGCCACCTAGTCGCAGGTGGCTGAGACATCAACCCGACGGGTTTCAGCCTCGCCTGGAGGAGCGTATCGACTGGCCAACGAAGGCAAGCCAATACACTGCTCGGTGTATAAGGCGGCCAGTCAAGGCAACCAAATACACAACCTTCCCCGCCGGCCAAACACGCCTATTGCAAAGCCAGCCCAGTTTCGGCCACCTAGCCGGCCGAAACTGGGCTGGCTGAACCGGCATTCTGGCTGAACTGAGACTGGCCGAAAGGGAACCCTGGCCAAAAAAGGATCCTGGCCGAATCGGGACACTGGCTGTACTGGGAATTTTTTGGCCGGAACGGGTCACTGGCTAGAAAGGGACACTGGCCGAAACGGGGCACAGCCAGATCAGGGGGGGGGGGGAGTCGCAGGATCAGGCGTGTGGTCGCGAGGATCATCAGCTTAGCTGTATTCATGCAGTCCTTTTCTTACCGCTCTGTGAATTTCTCTGAACACGCTGCTGTCGTGAGCTTGCAGACGAATACGCATAATCTTGACCAGGGGTTTTATGGTGATGCCCTGAAACGAAAGGTTACCTTGGTTGGTGCTAGCACAGCCAGGGCTCGTGTTTGACGGGTTTAGACGTCTGCCTCTCGCGCCAGGCGGGCAGTAACGGGCGAAAGTTTGACTCGCGGTCCGCGGTCCCTTAACCCTCACCCTCGACTGCTGATGTCGTGAAACAGGAACATGAACATTACCGTACTCGCTGTGTGTCAAAAATTTGCTCAATTACACCCATTCGATGCTTTTGACCTGCGTTTTTGAGGTCTATGCTTTATATTTCCCAGAAGTCGTGGCTTCTTTGCGCCAATTTCACAACATCATGCTGCAAGTCGGCTCTTTGAGTTACTCCCTTGAAATTTTTCTCCAGCCCTTCAAGTTACTGACTGCACCCACCTGCAGGAAAGTCGTGAAGAAGATGATGATATAAGTGGCTGTCAGCAATAAATTCTTCTTTTCTTCTTTTCCAGTCAGCAATTCGGGGTCCAACATGAACACTAACGAAAATGTAATGGCTCCTCGCAAACCACCATAGGCCTAAACACAATGCTTTATGGGCACTTAACCTCGCGCACTCCCACATCTCACCATAATAAACTGTTCTTGCTGATTGATCTTGCGAATACCAACAAGAAACCTATTGACCCAGTAGGCAAGAGCGAAAACCACTAAAATATATAAATGTGCTGGATAAAATGAAGAAGAAAACAAAATATGAAGACGTCTTGTTTTACCACAAAATCTTGCAGCAAGGCACAGAAGGAGGCCGCATACGATAAATGCAGCGTTGGCATCGAGCCAGGATCTGTAGTCGTTGACCAACATGACACCCAGGATAATGAAAATCAGGGATTCCGTAACACCACTGGTAAAAGTAAAGACAGCTATCACACGCTGGGCTCAAATCCCGCTCAAGGCTGAAGTTTTTGACTAGTTTTTTGCATACTAGTATGACAGTCCAGCTGTTGCAGCTAGACACCGGATCAGCTCGGGACTTTCGGGTCGGGTTGACCAGAAATCGCTATAGCAGCTGAAGTTCCTTGAGATAAAAACCTTGCACAAATCCTCAGAACGTGTGATGACTTTGCTGTGAAGGTGACTGTGTGAAAAATGATGCAAGCATTTCATATATGCACCCGAATTTTCATGTTTTGTTATCCCTAGTACACCTTCCAAAACAGCATTCCTTCATATTTCCGACTATAGTAGTCTAATTATTTGAAAAATACCTTGGTAGATCTAAGAGCGACTAAAGTCTGTCTGCTAGTCTTTAGCAAGATTTAATCAATCCAAATAATATTGACTACTTGCATAATTTTTGGAATCAGGGACAGGCTATACTGGCTAAACATAGAAATACCTAAATAGATATTAACCCACACAAGAGTATGCATCCAGTCTTCACAAAAGGTACTGCTTACAAAGTCGTATTGTGCTGGAGTCATATAGCCCCAGTCAGAACTTTGCTACTGATGGAGGAATGTGGTGTGCTTATGACTTTTGAATACGTCGAACTGGTTCGCAATGGTAACGTCAATGGTGGTCAAGGAAACTATTATTGGTGCAAATTTTTTGTAGTTTGGGCTCAGACTGAATAGCAGGCTTTTCCAGCCAGGTCCCAAGACTTTACTTGTCACATTCAGGAATCAAATGTGATTGCAGATAATCCAACGACCTGTTATCAAAGATTATCAAGCCCTCCCTAGACTATGGCTAGTCCCACCCATTTATCAGAGTTGCTAAGACTGAGGATATGAACTCTGATATATGAAGATATCAAGATCTGAGATCTGAGATATGAACTCTGAGATATGAAGATATGGGGATCTGAGATCTGAGATATGAACTCTGATATATGGACCTTTCCTTATGCAGATATTACTCAGAAAATTCGGTCATTGTCACATCTGGCAATTTGTCTGACTCTCTTTGAAGTTACGCAGAATTAAAATGTGGTAATGCAAGGGTTTATACATGAATGGATGAGACGAACTTCGCAAATCCTGGAGTTAAACAGATATGAAAAGGTTTCTGTAACTGCTAATAGTAGAAACTAGCAAAATTGCTGTATTTTTGACCCGTTTGACCCAATCTTTCAAAATAGTGACCTGACCCGATTCTGACCCGACCCGACCCGATCCGGGGTCTAGTTGAAGCAGACTCCGAGGGGTTTTAGATAAGATGACTGTTATCAGCACGTTTAAAAAATACACGTGTAGCACCTACTAGTAAGCCATTTGAGCTGGTGAAATGTTCAAGAAGAATGTTACTGATAAGAGCTGAAAGGTAGTTACGATGGTGTACGCTGAGGAATGACTATCATGAATCGCTAGAATCATTTCAGCGTGAAAAGGCAACAATATCGATGATTTCAGGGTTAGCCTAGTGATAACAACGTGAGAAATACAGTGGCATTATTTTCCTGATGCGAACTGGAAAAATTTGTAGTAACTTGCTTCTATGCAAAGTTAGTTTTCCGCTACTCGAACTGTAGACTTTAAAAAGTCAGGGCAACCCATTAATAATACAAATGACTGTAATGGGGTGATGGGAAGCAGGTGATAAGTCAGGGCACTGTGATAAGAGATGGTAGTGATAGGCTGGCGGCAGTAGTAATTGATAAGCTATGACTAAAGTGTACACTGATATGTTAAAGATGTGAAAAGGCGCCTTACCTCGCCACTTTGCTGAAATAGTGCACAGAAATATACGACTTGGACGAAATGTTCTCCACTGCATAGTGAGACTGGATAATTCCACAGCAGATGATACTTAAAAGGTTTATTCTGGTCAGGATGCAGCCACTCACCATGCTTTATGCCTACCTAATAATACCAGAAAAGTGGAACAATTCGGCTGCCAGATAAGACAGATAGGCCATGCCAAACAGAATTATGGGCTCGACCACTGAAAAGGTGACATTGGTCTGATTGTAAATGCGACAGCTGTTTAGCATGCGGAAGGAAAAGGGGCTTCGATCAAACGTTGGTTCTGGTAACTTGCTAACAATTTGTGGGGCTCCCCGTAAATAGCTAATGATAAGGCAGAATCAGATGAGGGTTTTCCATTGTGATACCCGATAGAAGCTCACAGACAGATGGAGGATATCCTCATTGCAATCATGTGGTGATAAATTGAAAGGACGGAGTGTGCAAATAATGATGAGTGCAGAATGATCACAAAAGCACCCCCACTAAGGGCGAGTCTGAAAGACAAGTTTGGAAATAAAACAGCCCTCTGATAAGCATGATAACTTGGAAATCATCAAGCATATGCCTGCCTTGGGTGGATCTGGTAAAACATGATTTTGAGCATACTCGTAATAGCATACTATCATACTGTAGAATACACATATCAAGCAATCGTGGATTGCATTTCCTACTCGAAGTAGAGAATATATGATTCCCTCTGCAATCATCAATTCTCGCACTGTCCTCTCCTCTAACATCTGTGCAAATATCAGGCCTTCCAAGCACCGTATCATTTCACTGGATGGATCTGGATTCTGTCGTGCATTACTGTTGTGCATGCCCGCCCACCACCTGGCTTACTTGCCCCTGCGAATGCACCTTACCTCTCACTTTCGTCGTGTACTTGGTCATAAAGGCGGTCAGGAAGCCGCAGAAGAATCCAATCATCATTCCTCCCAAACTAACACACAGAAAAGCGGCTAAACCCAAGCCCAAATCACGGGCACTAATTCGTTCGATTTGCATAAATGAAACGACCATGTTGTAGACCACCACAGTCACAGCGTCTGCAAGATGCTCAGCGGAGATAGTGTGCTAGGCATGGAGTGTGCAATATCTGCTTACCGTTGAATAACGATTCGCCAAACACCATGAAGTACAGCTAGAAAATAATGCGGGTTGAAGCCTCAGGGAGAGTGAGCATTGTGCATGCATGGCATTTGAAGTGGCCAGAACAACCAGTGTAAATCGGGTGAATTTTTTAATGGAAAAAAACCCAGATCATCCACCACAAATTTTCAAAAAACCCCTGAGGGGGAGTCGAACCCTTTTCGGCAGGAATGTGACCAGAGCCAATCATTTATGTAGGGAAGTAAAAGGCTAAAAAAAATTACCATTTTATTGACTCCCAGCTCTTGAAATATTGCCAAAACCTAAAAAGTGAACGATCGGCTGTCAATCGACGTCTGCCGATTATATACCTGTGGTACTGTAGGTATAATGGCAAAAGTTGGGTCACCCTTACAGCAACAGGATCGACAGCAGCCACGACGGCACTGAAGATAAGGCACTCCAGAAATCGCATACGCAACGATGGTCCCATGAATCCAGCCGAATACACGCCGTATAGAAGAGGACCCACGATCAGAATATTCAATATTGTTCCCTGAAATCGCAAAATTCTTGGATCGAACTTGACTCAATGGGTTTTCAAATCAAGAATATGAAATCACTTACCACAACAGCATACAGCATAATTGTGCCCAAGTTTTCTGCGAAGGCTCGATCTCTGAGCGAATATGCAGCTTCTAAGATGATTCTAAAATTTTATTCAAAACTCGCGCTAAAAACTTTCTGACCAGCTTAAAAATAAAATAGCCGCGATTTACTTACGGGGGTAATAAATAGAGGAAGAACGTTTGTGAATTGAAATGCACGAACTTAAGTTCCTCCTGAGCGTGTTCGATTAGAAAGAGGAAACCAATGAACACACCCAAAATGATGAGCAGGCTGGAAAAAGATGAGATGAGAAAGTAAAAAATGCTGACCCCGGCGTGCCTTGAACCTTGATCCGATCGGGTACTGTATGTATGATGGTATTGCGTCAAGCAGTGTACTGTGTGAAATATGAAGTGCACCTTCACACCGTTTTCTGCTCTAACACCAGCATCCTCAGGGTGGCAGTGTAAACTGGGTACATATGACGCATTGTCGCATTTTGGCTTACCATGATTCTGGCACGACTGCCGAAATTCGATGCGCGTGATGGAATACTAGAAGGCAAATCGAATGACCCTCTGCGATCAATCGAACAGCCGTGTACTTACAAACTTTGATCAAACTGACCACAATTATAAAAACACTGATAAGCAGTGGTTTTTGCACATAACCGTAGTTCCACGATGCCACGTGGATATCGTGTGGTTCATGAGCGTGATGCTTGCCACCGTGATGGCCAGTGCCATTCAGATGACCATGGTGGTCACTTCCATTCAACAACGAATAATCGCCCAATGCAGGATCAGGCTGATCGACCTGGCCATGCTCTGGCTGCTGTGTTGGCTGGCCCGACTGGACATCTGAGGCTTCTGGAGTAGGTTGACCACCTTCGTCTTGCTCAGCCTGCGTCGTTTCAGGTTGACGGTCGATGACTGTGGTTGACTCTGTCTGACCGCCCTGTCCATCCTGTGTTGTCTCCTCGATCAGGCCATCACCAGCGCTCAGCAAGGCTGGAATAGTGTCATCTTGGGCACCTAGGCCAGGGCAGACCAAGAATAAGCACAATAGCAGGTACGTGGCTGCTTGCATTCTACTCCCCATCGAAATAATGTCACTTATATTTCTTAGTTATTTTTGCGTCGAATCTGATCAATATGGAAGATTACGTAAATGAGCAGTTTCGTAGTCAAGGCACCAGGCAACGTTTTCAATACGGAAATGGAATCGTTTGCAAATAAGACCCGCACGATTCAAGGCGGCTAATGTTTCTCATTTGCACAGAAACTAAGAACAGGTTTCTAGTTCTTGACTAGTAAAATTTCAATCGTGGTAAGGAGCAGGATCGAAAGGGTATGTTTCTTCGAATTTATGCCAGGACAGAGGCAGCAAGGAAGATCAAATATGAAGGATCAGAGAGGAAACAGCAGACTGGACCAGTGCTACCCTGACGGCCAGGGCAGTCTATCGAATTGCAAGCCAGTCTTGTCTCGCGCTCTTTCTCCACCCACGAACACGACTGCAGGGTTTCGTCGATTGAGCTTATGATCCCGGCCTGGCTTTATATAACCGGCCGTTGAGAGCCAGTCAGCGATCTCTACTTTTCTCCCATATCCGGAACGGTGATGACTTTTAGCGGAGAAATGCGGCGTATGGGAGAAAGGAGCGAGCTCAATAAGGTATGATGGAGTGGAACAAGGGTTTCCTAGTAGGCAGGGTTGGCTGGAGGAAAGAAGGGGCCGTATGGAACTGTGTACATAAGGGATCCTTTCCAATTACTCCTACTGTACTAGTCGAGCTGCTCGTCCAATGCCGAGATATGTTCTCGGAGATGGGAGCAGAAGCAGGTGCAAACGAGAGTTCGTTCTTCCCGTGTTGGGCGCACCTTGCCAACACACACCTAACCTATCAGCTCGGTATGAAGAGCGCGCAGCTGGCACTCTTCATATTTTCATGCATAACTGGGCGTGAGATGGTAAAGGGCCTGGGCATTTATAGAACTGATTTTGTGGTGCTGGTGAGGAGAAGGGGTTGTGTAGTAGTCAATTTGTGGTTGCAGTGCATGCATTAGCCGAAGTGTAAATGGCTGGGACTGTGTCAGAGAATGCAGTGAGCGAGTGTGTGAGAAGTGAGTGACCACACTCAAGGCGCAAGCGGGTGCAGGTAGCGCATTCATCTACCTGCATTGCGTTCAGTAGGTATGCAGCGGTTGCGCTGACATCTCACCCACTGCTCACTCACCTGGAGCAGTGTGAAGAACACAAGCAGTGTGCAGTTCTGTATTCTTCGTATGGGAATTCTCTCTGCTTCCAATTCCTGTTTTGTCTGAGTTACAATGAGATTAGAATCAAGGAGAGAGAACAAGCAATGATTCATGGAGTTGATGCCTCCGACTCACCTGGTTATGGCCATGATCGGGCAATGGTCAGAAGTGAGCGCAGATGTACTTCAAGAGGCCTGCCTGCACTGTGCACAAGGTCGAGCAGCTCACTCATCGATTTGAGTGCAGCAGTTTGTGCACTGTTTTATAAATATTGCCCAATGAAGGTCACTAATCATCAGGTGAGATCAGCAGGCATGCATACTGCGCATGCACCAGAAGCATCAGCTCCATCTACTTGGTGACTCTGTGTGACTTTGAACACAGCACAGACGAAATGCGTGGGTCGGGCAACTCATTAGGGCAAATAGGAAAGTACAATCACAAATACCATTGACCTGTGACTAATCCCATTTAGCATATATATGCACTTATTGTATGACTGGCAGAGAAAACAGACGCATAACAACTAGCAGGGTAGCAGGGAATACGGGTTCGTATTCTACGATCACTCCACTCAATCTAGTCCAGTCCAGCATACGCAAACAAGCTAAAAAATCGGTCTGCGCAGAATAAATAAATCATTCAGAACCGTGCCAAGTCTGTTCTCGAAAACAAACTTATTGAGAATCATTCTGGGCTATGAAGAAATTCCCAGCCACTGGGTCACCTGAAAAACAAGAAAACAATGCGTTGCTAAATGCCAAGCGGGGTTGTGGACTGGTGACTGTACAGTACAGTGGCAATTACGCAAATATCAAAACGGGGTCTTATTCTGCCTTACTGCGTTCATAACTGTGTATGCCTTATAAGAGAACTAATGAGCATGCGTAATCTCAACGCAAGCAATCAGTAACAAGGCCACCATCTGCTCATTAACCCTGTTCCAAACCTGAATTATGCCAATGATACACATACAGTATGTACTTACCCAGTTTATGCTTGTTTGCGAATTCCTTGACCTACAAAATAAATGTCTTAAACATGTGGTGCCGCCAGTTATTCTGTTAGCCGAGCAATCATTAGAGAGTTTGGCAATTAACATCCATCATTAGCTTGGTGTTAATTGTCAAACCAAGTGATAGCTCCTGGTGCGTCTAATCTTGCAAAAAACTCATGCAACTCTTCATCAGGCTATAGTTGGATACCCTTGAAAGGTCAGGGCCAACAGAAAAAGCACAGGTCTAGAAACTATGGCAAGCAGCATAATTCACTCACATGCTGCACAGTCTAGTGCCAATGACGAAAAAAAACAGATTTCTGCACAGCATATTCTCTAACGAGAGGCTTCCAGTTCATCTCCTTCAGGTACGCAGATTCATGCCATACAAACAGCCCTACATGCTGGACCTCATGCTCTCTCACTGAACCATCTCATTCCTTGCACCTACCTTGAACTTAGCCCTGGTCTTCATGGCTGGCTGATTCACTCTGCGATTAGCGTGCTCGAATAGCAAGAGCACATATCGATGTGGTCCTGCAAGAATGTCTGGCATTAATGATCCCCCTCACCCACAGCAGCATACCTGTCCGAGGACCAGGACTAGGCCCAGTATAACCCATTATTGGCTTCGGAATAGTGCCATTAATCAATGCGTCCGCAGGAATATTACAGGCCAACCAATGCAACCACTCTGCCTCGCTCGGATTGGCTCTGCTCAAATTATCTGGGTCTGAAATTTGCACCATTTCCAAACGACCTTTCAGTAACATCTCTTGGAGCGTCAACAGTTCCAAGGGACACAGATTACGACTAGAGTGTTAAACCAGGGTCGCAACTGACTTGGGAGGTTAAGCATAATCAATTTGTTTCAACTTGGGAAACCCTCAATTTCAAACCATATATTACCCACGCCAACTGGTTTTGGTTTTTAATTTCGTCTGTGAAGTCTGATTCTAAGTGGTTTTTATTGTTTAGTGCATAGAATTGCTATTTCCCAGGGTAAACCAAGTAATCATTTACCTGAAACTATATTTTACGCCCCCTGAAAAACGTGATTCCCAGCCCCAGTTTAACCCGTAGTTGGTCGAACTCTTGGGTCCACAGACCCAACGCATGTTATAGCACAGGGCGAAACGGTTTTATCTGCATAGCTCGACAACCAGCCATTATTTTGCAAAACCGTTTGGTAGTATCATAGGTTGATAGGTAGGACATGCTAGTACCAAAAATTATCGAAATCGATCAAGCAGTTCTCAAACGGCGGCCCGAAAACCCCAAAAAAGTGCCCAAAAACAATAATAACTTCAATTGAAACATGAATCGTACGAAAGGAAGAACTATCTTCTAGCGCAGGCATCGTACAGTTGCTACTTGATGCTGCAAACAGTGAGACCAACTAGGGGTTAACCTGTATTTCAATTTCAAATCGCTTCTATTCACATCTTGAAATTGGTAGACTACAAAATCACCCTCTTGCTGGATGAGTAAAATATAGTTTCAGACACTTGACTCTAATACCATAGCAAATTAAACTGGAGGTTCCTTACCAATCATGACCAATGTATACATCGATCCCGAATTCACATTGAAAGTGACTTGTGGTGCATGTTTCACATCCAATACATGCAAAACATCACCAAAATTCAGAGGCGATTTTCCACCAAATTTTACTTGCAATATTTGCTTGGGTGCACCAATTATAGCTGGCGATATTTCCGCCTCTTGAAATTTTGCAGCCACGTCTACCTCAGCCATTCTTGCCTGCAGATTATAAACTACTGACTCATCCTCCTCTCCCTCCTCCCTACTGCTGTTTCCCCTCGCAGCTGTTCCCCACCCCAAACAGCCTTCTCCCTCCACCACTACACATCTGGCCCGATTGACGTATCTTCTAAGCCACGTTCCTAGGCCTAAACTGCGAGAGCCAATGTTCCTCCAAGACACTGCCACTTGACGTGACAAATGCTACTCTAGTTGCAGTTCGAATAACAGCGCCTGGCCTTCACGCTTTACAAGTGAGACAGTAGCAAAAACTGCTGCATTCAACATTTTAAGAGGCAGCACAAATCAAATTGACACAACACAATTTCATATAATCCAGTATGAACATGCAGAAAATTTCCCAAGCTCCCTCTTATCTTTACTGCAGAGTACATACATCATGAATCATTCAGCACTACAGTAGCAGCTCCTCGTACCGCGACATTAGGACTGTGGTATCAATACGTTCATCACTTCCACTCCTTCGGCTTGATTCAATGTAAGTATGCACCTGAAAGGACACGATTCATTTACACATATATTTAAATTTCCCGCCAAAATTACCATTTCACGCAAAATTTGAATTTTGCTTTAACAGATAGTCTTTATAAATAGCTGGCTGATAAGCTTTAACGATGATCTTTAAAAGAGCTCCACCCACACCCCAGACCATTATCAGAGATGAAAGATTGCCATACAGGCTCTCTCTACTGATTTGATGAAAATCTACACCATTCACCCCATTCGAACACTACTCACCCTGGTGGAATTCGATTAGCATTCTGAAACGATTCTTGCAAATCCACATCGTCAGAATGTTGTTCAATTTCGCTGGGAAGTACCAAGTCTCCATTCGGCATTAAATAGACGTACCTAAAATGCAAATATGCTAATTTCTATCCAATCTAATCAACCCACTTCAAACATGTCTTACGTATTAGCAATGGCCGCCTCTTGCTGTATGATCTGAGCGGCTTCATCGGCTTCAGTCCTCGGTGGTTCGAAACATCGTTCCAACGCTTTCAAAACATGTCCACGATTCTCTTCTCTCGTCGATAAATCTTCAAATTTTGTATTTTCACCATCACTCGATCTTTTACGGGACATTTTTCCATGATTCGAATTCACGTGTCTGGCCATTAGCATGTGCGTGACGGCCGTGAATTCGCAGAAATGACATTTATAAAAATGTTTTCCCAAATGCAGAAGTGCGTGCGTTTTCATTCTTAGCAAGACTGATGTATCCGTACTGTACACGGCAACATTGACTGACCCGTTTCTGCACAAATAACATTTCAATGATCCATTGATTTGCCTTTCCCGAATCAAGCGATGAGAATATTCGCGAATCGGGTCGCTAAAACGGAAATGGCACTGGTCATCAACCAACCCATCAGCGATTGTTTTCTGCACAACAGCCCTTGCACCCCACAGTGCAGTACAGCATCACAGCACAGTGCTTCTGGGCATCCCCACCCGGGGGATTTCCAAACATGAAAATTCCACTTCGAATTGTTTACTACTTACATCTTCGATTGGGGTGTAGTTACACACGTTGGCTCCACATCCGTGCGACCTTCGTCTTGCCCATCCTCATCTTCCTGCTCTTCGGCCGTTTCCTCCGAGCCCGCTAATTGCGCACCATCGAAACATTTTACGATCATTTTTGTTATTACTTCTTCATTTTCAACAGATTTTGAGTTATCAATAAGAAAATCTTTCCAGTTTTCCAACGAAGCTTCCTCTCGATGATGAACCAAAATATGCATTCGTAATTTCATGGGTAGAGTTTTCTTCTCTTTACAAATTGAACACTGGAAATATCGCTGATCAGTTTCGTTCAAATGCGTAAGTGAATGGTTCTTCGCTTTATACGACGCCAATCGACCATCCTTATCGAAAAATGATATTGCTTTTTTACAAATTAGGCAAGAAATTGTACGACTTTTCTTTCTAATGATGGGATCAGCATTGTCGGTGGCTTTCGTTATCAAACGACGACACAAATCGATGACTTCGTCTGACGTCACTTTAGGTCTGCCCGATGATTGTCCTTGGCGCTTTCTTTTTGATGAAGCGCAGTCAACATCTGATGATTCAGACAAGACTCCACTTGGGCTTAGGTTTCTCGACTTCGTTTTTTGACGAGTGTTCATGCTGGAACTAAAATATTCAGTCAGTACAGTATATCGGTGGATGATACTCTTCGATCAGAGACTACTGTGATATACTCATTTGCCGAGTGGGTCGCGGCTTAAATACAACGTGGTCTTATGCTCATGGTCAGGCTCTTGTGTGAGTGTTACTGATAGGTTGTGATCCTGACCCTGATCCTGTTGGGATCTGGCCCCTCCCGATCCCGACATTGAGGCATTGGGATTCTGCATGTATGTTATTGGCATAAGCACGCTAGGTACACTCTGATCCATCATATTTGCGACGAGGCAGTAGCGGTGAAGAAACAACAGATTAAAAATCGGCCTAAGAAAAAGCTTCAAAAAACCTGTACGACTACACAGCGTGATTTAGCGAGGAAAATAGGCTCATAGGCGAAAAAAGGGCCTAGCTACGCCATTCCTGGTTGAGCCTTCCCTGATTGTGCCGTTCCAGATTGTTCCGGTTTAAGTTGCGCCGTCCATGTTCGCTGCTTGATGGATGGATTGTAGGGCCAGCATCGACCGATCCGACCCTAGGCCTGGATCCCAGCCCCGATCTGATCCGGCCGATCCGTTTCAAAAAGTCAAAAGCTGGTGGGATGATAAGTTTGGCAACGAGTCCTCACCAGCCTGCTCTGCTTCCTCCACGTCACTTTCTGTCAGACCATTCCAAAGGACAAAAGAGAATCAGCCAGCGCCTAAAAGTGGGATTGAGTGCTGATTTGAGGGAACAAAATGGAATTTTCTCATCCATAGTAGGCCACATTTTATCATTTTTAAGCAGATGAAGCGGAAAAGATTTTAGTTACCAATCAGGCCGATTCAGCACTCGGATCAGATCAGTAACCGATCCACTCCTCGGATCCGTGGATTAGTCGATGCTGGTTGCAGTGATTGGCGAAACTGTATCATTCTTTGCAGTTTCTTTTATTTCGCAACAGCAGCGTTCGTTCAGGATCCAGATCTCGACAGAGACTGCCCCTCCTGAACCCAGTCTCGATCCTGCTGAAAATGGTCGGGTTTGAATGCTGCGGAGATGTTTTAGAAGGGGGAGGAAATGTTTAGAAGGCGGAGCTGGAGAAAATTTGGAGAATGATTGAACTGATGAAGAGGAAGGAAGCGATTTGTTTGATAATTGATGAATGATTCTCTGCTTTTCTGCTTCCCTGATTTTGAATGCAATGATCAATACTGCGCTAAATGTTATCCACAACTGATCGTGAGTGGTCAACTGCCCACGCGACTTACAGGACTACTGCCCGTGACAATGAACATATGCCATTTTGTCGTTGCTCAACAAAAAAAAACAATAGTTGCCCTGCCTGGCCTGCAATCGTTATCAAAGCAGCGGAATATAAACGGCGCAATCTGGAATGGCGCAACTACTGTAGGGACGGCGCAACTAGAGATATCCAAAAACAAAACATAAAAATGCAAAAAATCCTGATCACAACATATCCCTAGTGTGAGTACTTGTTTTTCACGAAAGGATTGTTTACGAAAGGATTTGTTTTTGCCCCCTGAGAGGGTACACTCCCTTTGAAACCGGGAGGAGTGGCTTCGAGCCGTAATGACTAGTAGGCCTATCCTACTGGTGTTTCTAAAACCACTTTAATGGTTTTAATATATTACGCGGATATTATTACTATCCTCCACTGGATCCCAAATTCAGGTAAGTCATTAAAAGTTTTATGTCGCTGCACTGTTTTCTAGCAAGATTTCTAGAATATGGGCTCTCATAGCCATAAACCATGTAGTCGATACAACATCAGTAGAGAACTGGACATACAAATTTCATCCCACAGTCGTCATCGGCACGAGTCGACCAGAACAAAACACAAACGACAGAGAGAACGCGGAGATCCGATTCCTTCGACAGTTCCGCATTTGACATGTGGAAGAGTCTCCCGCGGGCGTGGGGGAGAGAATGCGACCGACCAAAGTCAGCGAGACAAAACTCCGAGTGGATAGAGCAAGGCGAATCTCGCAACTATACCTGCGGCTGAAACATCAACCCGATGAGTTGACGTCTCCCAGCTAATGGAGATCGATTAATCTTCCACTCGCGATTGCCCGCTAGCAATAAGTTGCACATGCACTAATTGTAAGTGCCGCGTCAAGTCTCTCACGCTAAGACACTGCTTGTCAGCCTCGCATCAGGTGACGCAGCATCGAGGCTCTTCGCGCTCCTAGCAAGCGCCTTCCTATTCTGTGGCATCTCTGAGTCAGACTTCCCTCTCATTTGGATTTCTGTTCATGTTCTCAGCTGGCGCCAGTCCTCCTAGTTAAGACCATAGGATATGGTCGAGACGTCCAGTCGCACTCGTGTGACCACAGAAAACGTTTCATAGCTATGGTTAGCATCGACCTGTCCGACCCTGCTGTAGGCCCTGATCCCGATCCGATCTGGCCGATCCGCTTCATAAAATACAAGATTGGTTGGGTTGACGTGTTTAGCACCCAGTCACCACCAACCTACCCTGTTTTTTTCGCTGTAACTCCCTATCAGACCACTCCAAACCCACAGGAGAGCTAGCCAGCGTGAGATTAAATGCTGATTTGAGAGAAAAACCAGGTTTTTCTCGTCAGAGTATGCCACATTTTATCATTTTCCAGCAGATGAAGCGCGAAAAATTTTAGTTGCTGACTCGGCTGATCCAGCTGTCGGATCGGATGGGGAACCGATCCACCCCTGGATCGGCGTATCGGTTTAGCCGAATCGGTGGATCAGTCGACGCCAGCATGAGTATCTTTAGACCGACTCCTTTTCGATTATTCTCCAATACGACCTCTCTTGCCCGCACTGCATTTGGTGCACTTTCAGAAAAAACTCGCTTACTGTTTACGCGTGAGCCCCTCCACAAATTAAAAGTCGGGCTGACCCTCAGGTACTGTATGTGCATGCAAGAATATCCACGCCTACTATACAATCCCGTTCCCCATAATGAGTTCTCCAATGCAGCCCACACCCACCAGCACCCCTCGAAGCTTTCTTCATTGCTACTCAAAAATTATCAAACACCCCACACTTACCCCTCCGCTGGCGGTTCTCCCGTTTTTCGTTCCCTTTTCTTTCTCACACTTTTCTCGGGCGTCTCAGTTGTCGACAACGACATCCACACAGATTCCAGTTGCTTTTCCAGAGCTTTGCTCCTACAACAAAGATGGTTTTTAATGCATCAGATCAACTATTATTTTCTAATTTTCACTTTAAATCTGAACAGTATTTTATAATTTAGTTTTTATATTTTTGTATCTTCCTACATAGACTCCAAGCCCGACACTGGGGATCCACAAACCCAACCCATTTTTGGGGGGTTTTTGGATCGGATTAAATTTTCTAACAGCTTTGAATTGCGAAGGTTGACTTTTTTGACCAGTAAACTAATCTTACTTTTCCGTCATTTTGTTCTCAGCCTCATTTGTTCCACTAATCTGCTCATTGGTATCGACCGATTGCTCCTCCCCGTCAGCATCCCTCAGTACAACCACTCCATCCAGAATAGGCGATTCGGTCCATCGTTGTGGTGAACTTTGTTTCCTCGAATTCTTAACCGCCGATCGTTGTTTCGGTGTCCTTTTTAACACTTTTCTCTTCGGCTGAATCAACTCTTCATTTACCGCTTCATCTTGGTCATCGGACGACATGGGCTCCACGAGCTGGCTGACGATATCTTTCGATCGTAAACATTCTTTACAAACGGGAGCTCGTTTGGTTGAAACACGTTTACAGCGACTGCTTCGAATATTCCCATCGGCTTCGACCTCGAATTGTAAAAAAAAACCAGCTTTCAGGCATCGATGGGAAAGCCTAAATTCTTCTGTAAGCCGTACCTTTACTCAAAACTTACGTAAAAACATGTACTCTACACGCAATCACAAACGAAAAAGGTTTTCAGAAAACTTTAATTTACCAGGTTCTTATTTTGAAATTACTAAAAAATGAACTTACTTTTACGCCAGGAATATTCCACGATTGCATTGTTGCAACGGGTATGTTTGGAAATGTGAATCCGTTGCAAACAATTCCACGAGGACTGCTTTCAAAAGATGACGCAAGTTTTGAAGACATTGTCGCCACAATTTCTACAAAACAGCAAAAAACACCAAAACTGAAAAGAAGATTTGTGAAATTATTTCGAACTTTATCGATTTACAAAATTATCGACTGGCTTCGTAAAATGTGGTTTCGCCGTGCTTCCCGCCACTAGCAGACAATCCAGGCTACTTATAACAAACAATGAAGAATCATCAAAAAATTTGCATGACGACTCGATCTGAGCTCTAGTCGGCTCAAATTTGTTGTCGTTATTTTTTTGCGATCAATGAAAAGATTGGAAGAAGATTCGATTAAGAAAGTTCGATTCGTGGTGTTTCCTTTTATTCTTTTTTTCGAGCGACAAGAAAAACGATGAAAATTTTGCAAAAGTTAGTTGATGTTCCTCAAATTTTTATATACACCTTACTGAATTTCGGTGGTGTAATGTACACTTGGGGAACTATATTATCATTATTCTTCATCAATGCATATTTCACTTGCCCGGCCTTGGAAGGTGATCGATGTCCGTATTATATCGCCTTCGGTGTATTCTTGTTGTTCGAAATCGGGTTAAATTTTTTCTGTTTCCATTATTATTCTTATTGGAATCGTGTCGATGTTATATTTCCATCGAATGCATTGCCGCCAGCAAATATTCGCGATGACGGAACTGTTGAATTGCATGGTGATCCCGAAACCACAAAATTATGTTTCAATTGTCGACGTTCGGTTCCAGTTCGATCTCATCATTGCCCATTATGTCAATATTGCGTTTTAAAAAAAGATCACCATTGTTTTTTGACGGGTGGCTGCGTCGGATTCGGTAATCAACGTTATTTCATTGTATTCTTGTTTTGGGCTTCGATCGGTGCTTGGTACGGAGCTTGGATAACTGGTCGATATTTAAATGTTTATTTCAAACCATTTTTGCCCTACGGTTTTATCGATTATATATTTCCTATTTGTTTTAAACGATGGTTATTATTTCAACATTGTACCATCGTCGATTTAGGTTATTCCATGATATTTAGCGCTGGTTTCGGCGGTGGTACAGCGGCGTTTGTTTTTTTCTGCTTACAAATGCAATTAGTTTTCAAAGGTCAAACCATGCATGAAATGTCGAAGAAAAATAAGCAAGCTTTGCATCCTGAACGTATGCCAATCAATTTACGTATGCAATGTGTATTCGGACCTTATTGGTTCGCGAATTTTTTGATTCCACTTCCATTTAGGAATCGAATGGACGAATCGTTCAAGAAATTACTTTACGATAGTCACTTGAAGGAAATGTAAGAATGGACTTTAGAATGTGTGCACTAGAAAAAAACTTTTTCGGCTATAGGACGGAAATATAAATCGATAATATCTGATCTGCGAATAGGTCCCCGAGGTTTTTTTAGGGCAACGAGTGGCTAAAGTGTACGTGAGTGTTAAGGTGCGAGTTTTTGGAGCCAGCTTCAAAGTGGGACTTTTGATGGTATCAGCATTTTTGGAAGGGTTATTAGAAGAAGGCCTTTCTCTCTAGCAGACCATAGTTATGTTTTTTGTGTCTGTCATGTCACTGATCGTTTGTTCATGGTGATTCGCTGTTATAGTGCGCTTACAGAAATGACATATTAAACTTATTATCAAGAAATTATACCATTTAAAAAATTACAGACGTTGAGAAAGCATCTAAAGCGCGCCTGACCTACAAAGCCATTTCGAAACTTACACAAAGCTAAGATGCGCAATGATGCTTGTTAAAAACATAATCAATAAATTCCCCCTGATCACTTTCCCATTTCCACTCGGCTTATTCTGATTGGATACCAATGCGCAAGAACTTTTAGTTTGGCCAGTTCCTAACTTTGTATCGCACCCATTCGATGCCACTCTGACTTCATCTTTTTGCCAATCAATTTTCGCCTGCTTACATGAACATACGCGTCTGATACCAAATTCTGGACATGGTTTGCCTCCTTTTAATGCTGGAGCCAAAATGTCGACTTCACCAATTTCGTAACAATTCTTATCAATTTCATCCCACGTGCAAGAATTACTCGGTGGCCGAAATGTGTATTGACAATCTGGATTGATCACTATTTTGCACAGGACACCCAATCGACCGATACCAACACCGTGGCATGGAAAACTGAGCCAAATCGGTTCGTCCACTTGACGACGTAATGTCGCGCAGTCACGAGTTTCCAAATGTTTCTTTTCCCAACCATGAGAAGGCTCGTACGTCACTGTCGTACCGTCGTCCCATTCGCTAATGCCACGCAATGGATTTCTCTAAACCACAACACAGTATATATCACCTGTTTAATACCAAGTCTTTATTACCTGTTTAATTCCTCGTATTAGTCACCCGTTCAATATTTATTACGGGACTTATCAGTGCTCAGATGCACTGTACTGAGTACTTGTTACCTGTTGGTAAATCAGCTCCATCACTCGTTCAGGATCAGCTTTTATCATTTTTTAATAAAGGAGGTTAATGATCAGTTAAACTTCAGTTTGCTTTCACATCACCTGCAATACTTTCTTATTTTATTTGCCATGAATTCAAACCTCACGATTTTTAAAATACAGTATTATTGACGTGCTGATGTAAAAGTTGAGCAGGTGAGGAATACTTGCGCCCTTATCCTTGCTTATCGGATTTTTCATCAATGGCTCATTAAATTGCGCTGTGCCTCTCATATGTTCAGTATCTCTGCTGTCACCGCTCAGATACACCTCTGCTACGACCTTTAGCAGGTGACAAATACGCGTAGTAGTGGGCGGGGCTTTCACTGAGCTAGCCAATCAAATTGCAGAGTGATATGGCGGAATAAAAATTCTTTTACTCACCGCCATTCCTAACGCTACCCTAAAAATTTTCTTGTCGCCATATTCGTCCACGAATTCGTGCGCTTCATATGCGGCAACGAATCGATTTTCTTCATCGCTATTGATTATTGGCAAAGTGGCACCGTGTTGCGCGCACACCTCTCTGGCGTTGGTCATGTTGAAAACGTGTTCGTACCGGAACAACGACCACTCAATCGATGTTGACGATGAGCTGGCATTGACGACTGTGAAATAACACGATTGATTCAAAAACATGGCCGAATCCAAAACTGGTGGCTCAGATTTCCTATCGCATGGATTGGCGCTCCATGAAAACTCGATAGTCAGCAAAAGAATGCAGGCTTTGAATACGAGTAATTTCATGATCGACTGATAATCGATTTTGTCGGTTTAGGTCTGGATTGTATGACGACGGGTGGTTGAAACCTGAACTAGTGAAGGGACATGAAAGAAGCGAGTACATTTTTGAAAGCGCGGAAACATTCTATCTTAGGTAACAAAATTTCCAGTCGTCGCCTTGGCAATGAGCTGCTCGTCGATGGAAGGAGCTCGTTAGAGGCGGCAAAAGATCAATGCATTGTAAAAACTAATGGGCCTTTCGGGTCACCGAATGTGGTGCCAAATTACAAAGTTGACTTTGAAGAGAAAAGTGGAAGTTGTTGGTGCCAAAAAATGCAAAACCTATTGAGCCATGGGGACCTGCTGCGCCTTCCATACTCCCATAAATCAATCCCATAGTGCTAGGAATGGCAGCTTATATTGTCCTCCTGCTGACATATAGTGAGGGAAGAGACGGGCAGGGGCATGTTCGAGGGAGACCTAAGCAGTTTTTGGAACCGACGAAACGAGTATGTGAATCGAAACCGCAGGCAGCCTGATTGTGAACCCCATGTTTAGCTGAAGTCCACAAGGGGTATATTTGATGGGACCCGTACCATTTGGAATAGGGGCCAGACAGGGTCCTATTCGACAGGTCTATTCGAGTTCAAGGAAAAGTAACTATCTCTGCAAATCGATGGCTACAGCAAAATATCTCAACTTCCACCACCAAGTATTCCCCTCTCGTTACCCCACTTCACCCTAGCAGGTCTCCAAAACATGGACGTGTGCATATTATCTTAGCACCTCCCAGAAACTTGGACCCAGTCAAGAGTAGAAAGTCCAAGGACACGTCTCCACTTCCTGTCTTCCACTCGTATTCAACAGGCAGTAATGAAGATTTGGAGGAGTTTGAGAAGGAGGAGTGGTTCTGAGTGTAACGTCTTGATTGACGACACCCTTCTGCCGTGTTCACTAATGTCCAACCTTTCACTGCAAAACTGACAAGAGCGAATTCCAAAATATACTGATGGCATTCAGTGACGAAAAGGAAATGATAAGAAAAGACATCATTCATAAAAGAAAATATGCCAGAGGCAAAAGTCATAGCTAAAATTTTTTCACCTCACTAACAAGTATTGGCAATGTTAAGAGGAAAAAATAAAGTTCTCTCTTTGAAAATATGTTTCGACTGAGGTGAGCAAGTCGAGCCAAGACGGCAGTCGAAACATATAAAATGAAATTAGGTCGTTTAGAAAGTGGTGTGCATCAGACACGTGTTGCCAATGGTCCACGTGGGTGCAGATGGACGTCGATGTTTGGACTTGAGCCAGTCTCGTGGCCGGGCACAGACGTCTCGACTCGGGGAGTTAAGCCAAAACGAAGTTTGGAATCATGAAAATGTACATTGCTCAACTTCCATTCAATGCGCCAACTGTTCCAGTTGGGCTTAGAAAATATATAAACCTGAGTCTTTTCGCATGTATGCACTCGAACAACTGACTGACTGATGCCTAGCTTACGTTACACATACCAGTCAAGGGTTAAGTTTTGAAAATGATATTCTGTTGGAAATTTCTCGAAATCTCTAATGTCCAAGAGATATCACTAAATATTGCAAAAAATTGCATTCGACGGCAGATATTGACTGTTTGGAAACAGGTGAAATGTGAGAACAAGGTCAGGACGAGGTAACGCAGACACAACAAAATACTGCATTTGATGCCTTTTCGTCGCTTATACTGTGTCCTATGAACTCGCGCATCGCCCATCAATCTCTGACAGATAGCCATAACTGCATGCAAAGGGAAACAGCGTTTGGTATCTTGCAGCACAGTCAGTCTGACGGATTAGAAATACAAAAAGCTAGAATCAGTCAAACTTTGCTGCACAGCAGACAAAATACAATGCAAAAAGGCTTAGTTTCGCCAGTGCAAACAAGTACACGTTTCATCGCCTGCTGGTGCACATATGCCTCAGAATTTCACAATTTACTTACAAGCAATATCAAATCTGGTGATTTCTGAAAATCGATACTCCTGCAAAGCTCGCCACTTGTAAGTAGCGTAAGCCAACAAGAGAGCAAGTGTCCTTCATTTACTCCTCATCCACACATTGTCGAGAGACACGCTTCCTTCCAAACACTTATTTGCATTCACGACGCCACCTTGGGTCTATGTCCCCTGTGGACTTGCCCGCGACCTTCTCACATATTCTCTCACTAGCCCGAGTGACCTTCTCGACCAACATTCAGCACCATGCTAGATACCCTCGCAGAAGGCGTGCCCATGTGTTTCAACCCAAGGCTTTTGAGCATACGCGAAGAGATAGTGCTCACCCCCAACGTTTCCAGAGTCAGCAAAAATTTGAATTCCCGCGATCACGGGGGCCGTTCAATTTCGACGCCGTACGCCAGGGGGAGGAGGTCAAAGGCAAAACGACATCGTTTTTGCTTTAGGTATTCCAGCGTTTTTCCTCCCTTGCGAACTCTTCTGCTAGAGCCTCATTACGGTCAGATGAGCACAGGTCCGCCACTTTTGGGTCACCTATTAATGATAGTTTTGGTTATAATAATGTTGATTGGCCAGACACAGTTTGTTATCAACAGCAGCTGCGTTGGTGCAGAGCGGTTTGGCATTTGTCTCTACATATTGGTCAGTAGCCAGTGGCCGGACTTACTCTGGGTTCGATCCCTGGCGACGGAGGTCGGTTTGTGAGCCATAAACCCTCGCTGACTCTAGAACACACAAACATAGTTCTGTGGTGATGGGGCGATAAAGCACATATTTTGTTCATTGGTGTGCATGCTGCATTATTGTGTGCCTAAAAGAAGAGTTCCGTGACGATCCACACCCAGCTGATAGTGAGTCGATGCCCGCTGCAAAGTATCTGTTGAGCGGCCGCGGTGGTGCAGCGGTTCGGCATTCGTTCCTCCGTGTTCGTATTGCTCGGGAGCGAGTTGCTGGACTCGTTCCGGGTTCGATACCTGGTGATTGAGGTCAGTTTACGAACCATAAACTCTAGCTGACCTTGCACACCAGGCCGTGGTTGACTCACCCGGTGCCGCCGAGGTGCTACGAGTGGAGAGACGGAAGCCAAACCTTGGCCTTGGCAGGAGACAGCCTTGGCTGTGCAACACCGACAGGGTTCACAGCCCGCCCGCCATCGTCTGGGAAAGTCAGTGTCGTCCAGGATGCCCTCGCGCGGAGTTGCTCTTAGTGGAGACACACAGAGGCACGCTGCTGTGTGCTGGTCCCCGCAAAGCCTTGCTTGACGGTTTGACTGCTGGCCGGCTACGGGCAAAAAAGGGCTTCGGCCCGTTCTTTGAGAACTAAAGGCGTAGAGTCAAGTTGTCAAACCATCAGCACATTTTATCTCTATTGTTACTGAAATCAAAATACTAAATGTCTCTAAAAATTTCATAAAAGGTTGTTGGAACTTGTACTGATATGAGGATAGGAGGGAACATGCAGACTCTTATGAGATATGAACAGAAGCAGTGGCGTAGTGAAGTGCGCCAAGATGCATGAAATTTTTTAAAAATATGTCCTTTGAAATATGTCCTTCCCCCCCCCCCCCTTGGCAGTTTAGGGGAGCGGGTGTTGGCTTGTACGACGTCGGAAAGGGGTCAGACGCAAAACGACAAAATACGATGGGGGCGGGGGTTGAAAATGGCTGATTATAGCATACGAAGTCATTTTTGAACGGCCCCTTGAGCTTATGACAAGTTGGCATTGCCTGCGCGGATATCTTTAATCTATCGATCCAAATTAATAATTAAGATCATCGCACGCGGCTGTAACTTAAATATTCACATTCATTTTTTCTCTTGTTTTTTCAATTTAGGTTTGGTTGCAAAAGTTGATTTTTATCATGTGACAAAATTTGAACCAGACCCCGCACAGATCTGCTTGATCCTTGATTTATTGTCATAAGCAGACTAAGCGGGAGCTTCAAATCGGAGAGTTTGAAGCAGGCTGAATAGGTTTGCGGGAGCTTGCATTGGGAACAGGGTCCAGACGGGGGCACATATTGAGGGTGACTTTCGAGTAAGCACTATGCAATTTATACCCTGACATTTGCACTGTAGTCAGCATGACACAGCGATCATAGCTACTCAATTATCGCCCAAACCCAAATTTTATCGAGCAGATTGGATTCTATGCGATGGTATCGTCCACATAAGCCGCATATTCCAGCTTTAAGCTGAACCAGCTAGTACTGCAATTATAAAATTCTAAAATGTATGTTGCTGGAGCGTGATCGCATACAAGATGACCCTCTTCTGGCAGCTTAGGCGTATTGAGCACGAGACGTGGGAAGACCAGTGTGCGTTGGCCATCTAAAAATAACATTTTCAGGTGAGTAGGTCAAGCATTTCCGTCGCCATGTTTTTTAGACTCAGGGTTCAGGTTGGTAATAGCATCTTGCAGGCGGGAAAATTTGCGCATTCGCGATATGCGAGCGCAATTTTAGATATCGATTTGTGACCACAGGTGGAAATTTCCGCTGGCAGACATCGCTCTCTGATTGGCTGGATCTGAGAGAGTCTTATTTCTGTGATTGGCACCAATAGCAGCAACGAAAACCATGCCTGTGTTCAATCCCCCCCCCCCCCCCCCCCTTAGGTCAAACCATCAAAGCCTCACTGCTTACTTTCTTGCAAGCGAATAATGCCAAACTGCACTTCCGAATTTACATGAAACTGCCAGTGCAATTTCGAAGCAATTTTTCCCGCTTTTAATTCTACTTCAAATTTTTGTTTGGGTTTCAAATGTTCAATGACAGTAGGAATTGGAAAAATTTTTGCTGTAAAATGATCAGCATCAGTGACTTGACGCGGTATCAGAGCGCATGTTTCTGGATTCAGTTTCAAACCAAGTTGGGCATATTTTTCTAAGTAATCCTCGCTTAGTTTTAAATTCCCGCCAAAATAAGCAGGTACAACTGAAGGGTGTATATTTTTCAATAAAGTTTGCTTGTCTGGTACGATAACCAGTTTTTCTTGCGTCATTGGGTTAAGAAATTTTTTTACAATTTCCAAAACAATACTCAACATTGTCGGAGCGTTGACGATATAAATTTTATGTAACATATCGCAATAATAATCTTGCAAAAGATGAAGACATAATTTATGAATTTTATGAATCGGTGCATTCGGATTGACGTAATTCCAAATTGGAAAATTTGATAAATCATAAATTATAGTCAGACCACTTTTCTTACCAGTTTCTTGTTCTATTTTTAAAATTTGTCGAAAAACTCTTTCGCAAACAACAAAATACAAAGCCACAAAATTTTCGCATGTCATAATTTTAGCCATTCGGTGAAAATCTATATTTTCCATGCGTTGAACAACGACTACACTTCCATCGTGAGGATTTATGGATTCGGGTGTCAAAGAAAATGAAAAATATGTACCGTATTTATGAATAATGGGGTGGGTAAGAAATCGATCAGGAAATTCCGCATGATCCAAATGAAATGCCCGTCGATTTTCAATGTAAGTGCGCAATCTTTGCGAAGCTTCTTTAACATTACCACTCCATCCATGAATCCATCGATATAAATTAAGTTCCGTGTCCAAATCAGGTGTCAAAATCGGTTTTAATTCTTCACGTAATTGATCGATTTGATGACGTTGCTCATTCGTGATTACTAAAGACGAAGTTGAATTTCCGTGTGACATTGTGATTTGCTGGCAATAATGTGATGCGAAACTTGATGAATATGACAAGAGGACCAACTGCTTCGAAAAAATCAAGCAACGAAAATGGTGAAGTTTAAAAATTTGAAGCTTCTGCTTTTAAACCAATTTTTGAAGTGACAAAGTGAAAACTTCAACCAGGGCCAGCTTTCAAGCAAAAGCACTCGAGTACAGCCGGTCTGCGAGACGGATCCGTTTTGTGTAAAAAGAATGGTGCTTCTTTATCTAATGTAAATAACTGCTAGTCCGCCACAAGAGTTCTGCCTGTCATTGAAGAAATGTTATCAGCGCGTGATCGGTGAGCAAAATAGAAATATGTCGAAAGGGAGAAAAAAGTGGATAAAGTGCTTTTACTAAGTTTTTGCATTTGGCGAAAATATAGCATCGATGAACTTCTGCAGCATGTCACGGACACTTCGATGTACCCAGCGCGATAAGGACAAGATCTGGCAGCAGGTGGTACAATTTATTTTTGTGCACCCTTGGATTTTCTGATTTTAACGAATCGGTTGGCGCTATGGAAACATGTAAAATCTAAGATGCAGCAAATTTAATTTATTGACAAATATAATCTTTTAAATCAAGTGCAGCAAATTAGCCATGGCTGAGTGTCTTTTTGCATGCTGTTTACATGGTTCAAAGTTAGCTTTATGTGATTGCTGAGTTTTCATCCAGCGATAATTTTTCGAACAATGTGAAGTTAAGGTTCGAAGGGCATAACTGTTACGGAGTTCTTCACGCCATTGCTGGATTTCCCGACCAGCGGTGTGGCACTTGCGATTTTTTGTTAGCCGTGCATAAATCAGGCAGAGATTCATCTTATTGTTATAAGAAGAATTGATTATTTCTGTTTTTGCATGTTTTGTTCATTTTTCTTTTTGCTTAGACTGTTCTTAGGCGTTTTTTTGAGCCATCCTTTGTACAGGAAGGGTGCGTTGCAGTCATCTTATCATAGCTTGTACCTGGTTCCAGCAGGCAGGAGGGTGAGGGTGAGGAGAAATGTATAAACACCTTGTTCCCTCAAACACAGAGCACAAGAAAAAATATAATTTTATTCCGTACTGAACCCTATTTTAAAAATGTTATGCTCGATCGAGAGTAACCAAGATCTACACACTTGAGAAGCACCCCGTCAGGACCAGTTTGGATAAGAAAGGTGGCCACTTTAACTCATCATCATGGGGCGGGGAGTACGGCTCGTGGTAACTTAGCGACAGAGTACTGTAGAGTTTTAACCATAATCATTCTCATCAGCTAACATGCTGGAGCTGATGTAGCATTGGGAATCTCTCGTAAATATGGAAGATAATGAGTACACTTGATACTGATAGTCATTTTGCAATATTGCATGCGCTACGTTTGACCAATAGGGGGGAAGGACTAGCTGTGTGCTCCACTGGCGGCATAGTCCACCTACCAGAATCCCACTTGAGAAATGAAGCTGGACACGGTGATAAGAAAGTATGACTCATGTGGCTGGCCTTGCTCCACTTCAGATACAGTAGCTTCGAATAAATTTGGGACTGGCAAATAATCAGGTTCACAGCTAGCTACAGAAGATATCGTGTGTTACAGCATGTCGAATAGGCCAATTCATGAAAAACACCAAGAATGCTTGTTTCTGCTCAAAAAACTAATAAAAAGATTTATATCTAATTTCATGATGTAATTCAGAAACTAGAAGCATCTTGTTTGTGTTTCTTCAAAAGCATGCCTTAGCAGTGGCATAGGCGGAATCCTTTTAGGTGGTAATGCCGGCTGTCAGATTCATTCATGCTTTATTTTTATCCAAACGCCAAGGCGCACTCGAGGGATAAGAAACACAATTGACAATGAGTATAGTATAGTGTAGTAATACGGTAAAGTCAAGCAATGAAAGTACTGAAGATTAGGATTAATTAAAAGGTCAAAAGTCAATTTTGAAACTGAACGTTCGATAGAAGTGAGTAAAAGCGGGACCAATCAGATAAGGCAATTTCAGGTGACAAGTTATTCCACATATTTACAAAAGAATACATAAAACTTTGCTTGTAAGACTTACTAAAATGACGTGGGACAACTGAATGATGCGGCTGACACGTTCTACTGCTCACCCGCACACAATCGGATTTCAGCCTAAGCTCATCATAAAAGTAAAAATCATGTAAGCCACGGTAAAACCTATAAAATTGACAAAAGCTTCAAGCTCTTCCTCCTATTAAAAAGAGAAGACGAACCTAGTTTCTGCAAAGCTTCATCATAAGTCACCATGAAATCATTCAGTTACAAACGTGCAGCGTAAAATGTTGCAGCGTGCAGCATAATGTTGCAGCGTGCAGCATAATGTTGCAGCGTGCGGAATAATGTTGCAGCGCGCAGCATAATGTTGCAGCGTGCGGCATAAAGTTGCAGCGTGCAACATAATGTTGCAGCGTGCAGAATAAGGTTGCAGCGTGCGGCATAAAGTTGCAGCGTGCGGCATAATGTTGCAGCGTGCAGCATAATGTTGCAGCGTGCAGCACAATGTCGCAGCGTGCAGCACAATGTTGCAGCGTGCAGGACAATGTTGCAGCGTGCGGCACAATGTTGCAGCGTGCGGCACAATGTTGCAGCGTGCGGCACAATGTTGCAGCGTGCGGCACAATGTTGCAGCGTGCGGCACAATGTTGCAGCGTGCGGAATAATGTTGCAGCGTGCGGAATAATGTTGCAGCGTGCAACATAATGTTGCAGCGTGCAGAATAATGATGCAGCGTGCGGCATAAAGTTGCAGCGTGCGGCATAATGTTGCAGCGTGCGGCACAATGTTGCAGCGTGCGGCACAATGTTGCAGCGTGCGGCACAATGTTGCAGCGTGCGGCACAATGTTGCAGCGTGCGGCATAATGTTGCAGCGTGCAGCACAATGTTGCAGCGTGCGGCACAATGTTGCAGCGTGCGGCACAATGTTGCAGCGTGCGGCACAATGTTGCAGCGTGCGGCACAATGTTGCAGCGTGCAGCACAATGTTGCAGCGTGCGGCACAATGTTGCAGCGTGCGGAATAAAGTTGCAGCGTGCAGCATAATGTTGCAGCGTGCAGCATAATGTTGCAGCGTGCAGAATAATGATGCAGCGTGCGGCATAAAGTTGCAGCGTGCGGCATAATGTTGCAGCGTGCGGCACAATGTTGCAGCGTGCGGCACAATGTTGCAGCGTGCAGCACAATGTTGCAGCGTGCGGCACAATGTTGCAGCGTGCGGCACAATGTTGCAGCGTGCAGCACAATGTTGCAGCGTGCAGCACAATGTTGCAGCGTGCGGCACAATGTTGCAGCGTGCAGCATAATGTTGCAGCGTGCAGCATAATGTTGCAGGGTGCAGCATAATGTTGCAGCGTGCAGCATAATGTTGCAGCGAGCAACATAATGTTGCAGCGTGCAACATAATGTTGCAGCGTGCAGAATAATGTTGCAGCGTGCGGCATAATGTTGCAGCGTGCGGCATAATGTTGCAGCGTGCGGCAAAATGTTGCAGCGTGCAGCATAGTGTTGCAGCGTGCAGCATAATGTTGCAGCGTGCGTCATAATGTTGCAGCGTGCAGCATAATGTTGCAGCGTGCAGCACAATGTTGCAGCGTGCAGCACAATGTCGCAGCGTGCAGCACAATGTTGCAGCGTGCAGGACAATGTTGCAGCGTGCGGCACAATGTTGCAGCGTGCGGCACAATGTTGCAGCGTGCGGCACAATGTTGCAGCGTGCGGCACAATGTTGCAGCGTGCGGCACAATGTTGCAGCGTGCGGAATAATGTTGCAGCGTGCAGCATAATGTTGCAGCGTGCAACATAATGTTGCAGGGTGCAGAATAATGTTGCAGCGTGCGGCATAAAGTTGCAGCGTGCGGCATAATGTTGCAGCGTGCGGCACAATGTTGCAGCGTGCGGCACAATGTTGCAGCGTGCGGCACAATGTTGCAGCGTGCGGCACAATGTTGCAGCGTGCGGCATAATGTTGCAGCGTGCGGCACAATGTTGCAGCGTGCGGCACAATGTTGCAGCGTGCAGCACAATGTTGCAGCGTGCGGCACAATGTTGCAGCGTGCGGCACAATGTTGCAGCGTGCAGCACAATGTTGCAGCGTGCGGCACAATGTTGCAGCGTGCGGAAAAATGTTGCAGCGTGCAGCATAATGTTGCAGCGTGCAGCATAATGTTGCAGGGTGCAGCATAATGTTGCAGCGTGCAGCATAATGTTGCAGCGAGCAACATAATGTTGCAGCGTGCAACATAATGTTGCAGCGTGCAGAATAATGTTGCAGCGTGCGGCATAATGTTGCAGCGTGCGGCATAATGTTGCAGCGTGCGGCAAAATGTTGCAGCGTGCAGCATAGTGTTGCAGCGTGCAGCATAATGTTGCAGCGTGCGTCATAATGTTGCAGCGTGCAGCATAATGTTGCAGCGTGCAGCACAATGTTGCAGCGTGCAGCACAATGTCGCAGCGTGCAGCACAATGTTGCAGCGTGCAGGACAATGTTGCAGCGTGCGGCACAATGTTGCAGCGTGCGGCACAATGTTGCAGCGTGCGGCACAATGTTGCAGCGTGCGGCACAATGTTGCAGCGTGCGGCACAATGTTGCAGCGTGCGGAATAATGTTGCAGCGTGCAACATAATGTTGCAGCGTGCAACATAATGTTGCAGCGTGCAGAATAATGATGCAGCGTGCGGCATAAAGTTGCAGCGTGCGGCATAATGTTGCAGCGTGCGGCACAATGTTGCAGCGTGCGGCACAATGTTGCAGCGTGCGGCACAATGTTGCAGCGTGCGGCACAATGTTGCAGCGTGCGGCATAATGTTGCAGCGTGCGGCACAATGTTGCAGCGTGCGGCACAATGTTGCAGCGTGCAGCACAATGTTGCAGCGTGCGGCACAATGTTGCAGCGTGCGGCACAATGTTGCAGCGTGCAGCACAATGTTGCAGCGTGCGGCACAATGTTGCAGCGTGCGGAAAAATGTTGCAGCGTGCAGCATAATGTTGCAGCGTGCAGCATAATGTTGCAGGGTGCAGCATAATGTTGCAGCGTGCAGCATAATGTTGCAGCGAGCAACATAATGTTGCAGCGTGCAACATAATGTTGCAGCGTGCAGAATAATGTTGCAGCGTGCGGCATAATGTTGCAGCGTGCGGCATAATGTTGCAGCGTGCGGCAAAATGTTGCAGCGTGCAGCATAGTGTTGCAGCGTGCAGCATAATGTTGCAGCGTGCGTCATAATGTTGCAGCGTGCAGCATAATGTTGCAGCGTGCAGCACAATGTTGCAGCGTGCAGCATAATGATGAGATGGGTTACAATAATACACTCGCACACACAAACTCGCATTAGTTTAAAAAAGGGTACAAACAAACCCTTGCAAACCATTTGATTATAAAGAACATTACATTATCAGCCCCTCTAGAGCTGGAACCCTGCAGTTTTTCACTTATGGTGAGCTAAACAGTTTAGAGCACGCGGGAAATTCAAAAATGACTTCCGTGAAAAACAGTCAGCCAAGATGTTTTAGTTTATGTGATGCTATTGTCATCTGAAGGTCGTTTCAAAATATCAGCAGGCACGCTAGTGCCTGCTCAGACCAGCTAACCAGACGCCTAATGCTGAAGGACGATTTTTGCCGGCTAATAACTCGAGAACGGGGCGACGAAAATTTTCGATTTTTTGCACACGTAGCAGAATCGGTCGAGTCTAGAATCGTGCCAATTTTTATCAAAATCCGTCAGGCCATTGTCGAGTTCCAGAATACGCAATCTCTTGTTCAGGGGGAGAAGACGAGGAGTAGAAGGAGGAGGATAAACATCAGGCTAGCGCAACAACCAGAGGTCGTACAGGTGTAAATATTAGTTTTTCTGAAATCATCATTCATCTTCAGAATCTGCCTTTTGGCACTCGTTTTTTGAAAGCTTTAGTTTGTGAAAAGTTATTCCAGAAAATAATCACTTTTGTGGCTTTTTAAACCCGTCGCTCGTCGAGTACTCAACAGATTTTGATAAAAATTGACCTGGCAGCGGATCTGACCTATCCTGCAAAGCTTGCGAAAAAACAACTTTTTGGGTTCAATTATTCTTGAGTTATCGACTATCGAAAGCAGCTGACTCTGGTGTTTTTGTTTTTTCATTTTCGGCGCGGAATTTCGAAACATCGACTGAACGGGTTGAGGTGCAGAGCCATTGATTGGCTAGGCTCACTTAGCACGCTCTCACGAAGATGGGTTTGGTGTTCGCCAATAAATTTGCAGAATAAATTGAGAATATGTGAACAAATATAAATGATCTGGAAAGAGTTTCCATGGTCAGGACATGTTCTATTAGATGTGAAGTAATATTGCTGAGGAAAATTTGAGCTAATAACAGCCTTATAAAACTTGCGGATCCTAAGTGTTCAGTTTCAGGTTCTGATGGAATACTCTGATGATATAGAAGTGAAGAAGACTCGAGCATGAGCTAGTTCTCCTTACGAACTAAGAGTTCTTACGAATGAGCTTTTTTGTTTTTCCTGCCGCCAGTATATCTGAGTACATATTCGAAAAATCTGCGCATTTCATGAGCAGGCACGGTAGTGCGGGTAAGAGTTTCTGACTATGAAATGGTCGATATGTAGGCGGTCTTTACGATTAATTTCATGGGCGCGGGTTAACGTTCCGTTTTATGTTTCTCTTTTTAAGAGGTTTGGAAGAAGGTGTATGACAGTCAAGTCACTCAATTCTCTCAGTTGTAGGAACAAGTGTTTTGGGCCAAGCTAGTTTCTAGCAAAAAACGGTTTTATTATTTTCACAAAAGTCTGTTATCACAGACTCAAAACTTTTATACCAGCCAAAGCACACAGTGGAACCAGGGCTCAGGATGGCTGGTCTACTCGGCCACAAGAAAAAGGGGAAGTGCCCCAACATGTTAGGCACTGCACACACAGCTTGTATGCTCGCACACATAAACTGTATGTATGCATTGATATTTCAGCATCAAAGCCACAGAGCTTCTGTTCAGTGTATGTACTGCTGCTGTTCAGACAGGCTCTCCAAAGGCAGCTGTGCTGTTCCACGCAAGCAACCTGCATACTGCATGCTAAAGCTGTAGCGCTGGGAGCAAAGTGATATTGCTTATCGTTACATGCCTAAGCCTCGATGAACACTGAAAAATCTTTTTCCCTCCTTCCAACTTTATGTTCATGCTCATGGTTTATCATATCAGTAATGACACACTCAAGGATGAAAGGGCACATGACACAAAATGATTTACCTGGCCGCGAGTCGAACACTCCCTAATAACAATAAGAGCATGCGCTACTACGCACAGCCCAAGAGTTAGACACTCCTAGCCCACTAGGAGACCACAAGCACAGGATTACATGATCCTCTGCTCGTTGCCACGATCAGTCGTCCTGGTAATATTCATGCAGAGAAAGCAGCTTCTGCTCAGACATTTTTCTTAAACCGTGGTTGCGCTTAGCAGTGGCCGAGTAGACCAGCCATCCTAAGCCCTGGTTCCACTGTGTGCATTGGATGGTCTAAAACTTTTAAGTCTGTGATAACAGACTTTTTTGGAAATAATGTGTATTTGCGCACGACACGAAAATGGTTATCAGCGTTGCCAGATGCGGAAAAGGAATTCCACTGGCAGGACACCTGAAATCCACTGCCAGCCACTACACATCTTTCCAAAATCCACTACAACAGCCACTAAAAATTGTCATCGCAACAGAGCGATAATGCAACAGTTTTTGTTCAGCCTGGATACAAAACAGCTTTCAAACTATCAAAATTTAGAGTTTAGATGGGCTGATTGATAAATCGATCGGCGCACGTACGTAATGCCGCGCAGCAGCCCAGCCAGTCGATACAGCCCGTGATGCCTCGCAGATATTTAGCACCTTTTAAAAGTTCTATTTCGAACGTTTCGATGTATGAAAAGGGAAATACCTAATCATGATCACAAATCATGAATCTGATCATAACTGAGGAAATCTTCTCAAGGCAATCTTCCAAATTTTTAAGTAGGGTAAAATGCCTTCTCCGGAACGGTTCCTAAACCGGAACACCTCGATTGCCAATATGATCCGATGCCTTACTGTTTTTGATGAGGCTTTTCGGCTGGCGCAGCAGGCGAGCATGCGTGTTCATGGCAAAAAATTGCCATATACGTCAACGGCAATGTGATCTGGTCGGTCCTGGCAATGTGTTTTTTATTCTTGCACAGAAAAGGTTGAGGCGTAGAAGAGGGTTTCATTAAAAAAAAACGATGTTAAACTCGGTTTTGGCCGAATAAGACGACAGAAACGGCGTTGTTTCAGTCTTAGCTTTTAAACATAAGCTAGAACTACGTTAGATGCTATTCTCCTGAGATCGACTAAAACCCCCAAACCTATGGGTGTTCCAAAGTCGGACCAAAGTGAGCCTTAAGCGGAACGAGAGCGCAATTTTTAAAAATACCTTTGCCAAGCGTGCAGCTGTACTTCAACAAAAATTTAGAGCAGTTTTCGTCGCGGGGGATTCTGTTGAGTCGAACAAAATTAAAAAAAACATCGCTCTCTTGTTAATTTTTTGGCAATAAGAGGACTTGGGTGTTAGGTGTTACGGTTTGGGCACTATACCCTAACAACTAAAGTGCACTGAGTGACCATTACACATGGAAAACCACCATAGTGGCAACTACGCCACTACGGACACCCCAAATCCACCAAAGTAGTGGAATTCCACTACGTCTGGCAACGCTGATGGTTATGCTTATGTTTAGTTCTCTCCCCCTCCTCCCCTATTGTATGTCTGCTGTGCGCGGGAAGTGCGGCGCAGAGACTTGCAAGGAAGTAAATCTAGTCTTTTTGCTTCGCTCCTTGAAGACGTGAAAAATAGAAGCAATATCAAATAGAATTGTGAGCTACCGTTTTTCTGTGCCCCCGACGCTTCGTTTAGAACAATGGATCGATTACATAACGACATTTTGATCGCCATTTTCAAACACCTCGATTTGAAAACTCGTCTCGAAGCATCAAAAACCTGCAAACTTTGGCGTAATCTATTGCAGGATTCTCAAGCTCTCGCGACGAACATATGCGAAGTAAAGTTGGACAAATGGAATCAAAACGGATCAGAAGAGCACGAAAATACCGAAGTTCCATCAACTGAAAACACGGAAGTGGAAATATGCAGTTTAGCCTCTGTTCTTTCTCAACTCGGCCAATGCAATCATTTGATCATTAATGCAAACATCATTCCTAAATTCTTGTCGGAAGCCAGGCTCAGATTTTGTTTCAGTCGTTTCGAAAAAATTGATGTCAACGATTTTTCGCCCAGAGACAGATTAAATCTAGAATCCTTGGCCAATTTACTTCCAGAAGTACGTCAATTCGGAATTCACTCCTTCGATCAAAACATTTCTTTACCACAATCGATACAATTGGACGTATTGGATTGGACGATCATGGATGGACCTGCCGAGAACACGGGTTCGCCTTTACGCCTTCCATCTTCATTAAAAATGTTCACTTACACTTACTTTTGTCCGTACATAACAATTGAAATGGATTTCGGGGCTTACGGAGTTGGATGCGCGCACGCAACTGCCCTTTTGCTAAACAATATCCCACATTGGCAGCAATTGCAAGAATTACACTTAAATAGTTTACATTTCGGCAATAACGATTTGTTTCCACGATTTATCGAGGCTATAAATTCTCGTATCCCAATTCTCAATCGCCTAAGTTTCAGTCGTGTCATTTTCGAGTATAATAACTTCGAGCAGACGATGACTAAACTGGAGAAATTATCGAAATCTCTTTTGCCAATGAAACGAATCGAATTCGATCAGTGTTACGCTACGTCCTATTATTCTTATTGCCTTATGAATTGGCTCATCTTAAATTCAAGCACTGAAACTGTGGTCGTTACGTTGAAAGATAAATTGGAACTGTCGGAATTCAAAGAAGCCTGGAAATTGTCGAAATCAGCGGCTCAGAAAAACGCAAATTTCGAATTGACTATAAATTCGATCGATCGCCCTCGCGATTTGGGAAATTTGAGGATTCCTGATGGCCTGAATCTCGCATTGACCAAACTAGCTTTGCTGAATGTCCATCATTCGAAATTGATTCAATCAATACTCATTAAAAAATCGTTTCAAAGATTAACCGAAATGAAATTGCATAATTGCGATGGTTTGGGCGATGAAGAATTGAAATTAGTGGCGGAATTTTGCCCGAACTTGGAGAAACTCAGTTTCCTACCTCATCAATGTCTCGGCCCTAACGATAAGGCTCTTACCAAAAGTTGTCTTCAGCCTTTCATTCAATTTTGGAATGACCGAAAATCCTCGCAATTATTGATTGAATATTTGAAATCGGACTCAGCCTTTGGTGGATTTAATTTGCCAGTAAACCAAGAAAGAGGTGTTTTCGATGATGGAAAACAGTGGATGACTTATCAAAAAATATTCTCAGTATCTGGATCTGATCGAGTGGCTATGCGATTGTTGATTTGGGATCACGAGGGAAAAACGTTGGTGATTCGTGATTATGATGAAAAGTCATTTGACAAAAATTTTACAGTTCGCATAATCGATGGAAAGTGTGTGGTCAAGACAACCACTAAGGAAAACGACAAGTGAATTCGTTCAAGGTTGCGTCTTTGCAGGCGCAGAGGTCGGTCGGTTATGTTCGTCTCTCTGCCTTTGCAACTCTAACAGGCGCAGACGCGCTATGCCTTTCATGTAAAAAATCAATAGTGCTACCCTGACCACGCCACGTGTTCCTTTGGAATCTTACTTATCATTTGAAGACCCTACTGACGCCCGACCTCGAATCTTGTTTGCCATTCCACTAATCAACGACGTGATTTTGCTACAATAAACTTCGATCCTATCCCCTTTTCTCGTCGATCTGGCTTCGAAACGAAAGAACAGTGCCTCATCGGGTTTGACACCTCCATCCAAACAATCATCAATCAGAGAACATTTTTCGGTGGAACGGGAAAGCCAAATTGTGTCAGCCATGACGTCAATGGAAATCAGCGATCCGAAATCTACGCCACCATCGATGGAAGGTATTGAGGCGTTGATGAACAAAATGCTTAGTCCATATATGCGTCTAGTCGAGAACCACACCAAAGAGATTGCTGAGACGACAACGCGTGTGGGCAAAATGGAAGATCGGGCCGAGATTATTGATCGAAACGCCAGAATAACGTCAGTTTGCGTTTTCAACTTTCCAACTGATCACTACAATCTAAGCCCGCAATCTCGAGACAAGTCATCAGTGATTCGACGTTTCTTGAAGGAGATCCTGAAGGTTCCGGACGACGATGTGGACAGCATGTATTTCCGATCAGTTTTTGTGGCGAGAAGCAGTGGAAAGACGGCCTTGGTCAAAATCGACTTCGTAAGTAGCGACGATAAGCGGCAATGTTGGGATCATGCTCGTAACTTGGCCCAATACAACCAAGGGAAGCGTCCGGCGGAGTGTATACGTTGGTCCGATGACCTTACCCCTACCCAGCAGCAGCAACGTAAGCGCCGTCGAGAATCTCAGGCTCAAGGTCAAGGCACCAAGAAATCAGCTTGTAAGTGATCTTTGCTTAGTTTTGGAGCTGAGGGCCAGGTATAATGGAGTGGCATGGCAAGATGTCAGTGATATGGTTTGATAGTGGTACCAATCTGTTTTTGGGTCAGATTTATACTATTTCAACTGCATGATGCTTAATCGCCTGGTGTTTTTTTGTGTCGACCTGGAATTGCGAGCTATTGGTGCGCCGTTAGTGTGTGAGCATGTCCTGGCCCTTATAGGACTGGTTTTTCTTGACGTTATATGTATAGTGCACGTGTGGGAGGGTGGGGAACTCCAAGTAAAACGCACAGCACACGCACCACATACACAGGCATAAGGCCATAATCAGTTCACAGACAAAACAATCCCATCCGAATAGGCTTATGCCGAATCAGTTTTTGTGATTATTCATGCCCTGCTTCCAGCCCCACCATCGATCTGGCAACACAATCTGGGCATTCTTCTTTTAGCTGGGGCTGGAGCAGTGGCTACTCTCCCAGGACCAGGCCCCTATCTACGATCTGGCATGAAAATCTGGGCATTTTATTTTTAGCAGGGGCCGGTACTGTTGATATCGGTTTGGCCAAAATCTGGGCATGACGATCTAACTATGAAATTGTGTTTGCCAAACCCAACATGTGATTATTCTGGCTCCAGTCACCAGCCCCATCGATCTGGCAAGAAAATCTGGGCTTCTCTTCTTTGTAGCACGGGCTGGGGCTGTTGAGCGGTATTGGTATGACAGCACAGCGTGCTAAAACTATCAGTAACAACTCATACCTGTCAGTTACGATATAAAGTAGCTCAATTATATCACGTATAATGGTAGTATGCCGAAGGCATTAGTTATAGTACAGAACTCTCACATATACATTAAGAATGTGTGCCATGCTTACAGGTGTGGTTATGGGTAGGTCTACATAATGTTTAAAAATGAAGGCATAGTGTATTACAAGCATCCGTAATGTCGTACAATTACTTAATCTCTACTACTAATATTCGAGGTATTGGCTCTGAACTGAAAAGGAAGGAGGTATACACGTGGCTCAAGAATCAAAATTTTGATGTCAGTTTTCTTCAGGAGACACATAGTGTTGCAGACCAGGAAGCGATGTGGCAACAACAATGGGGTTTTTCTAACAGCATTTACTTTTCGCATGGAACGAATAACGCTTGTGGAGTGGCTATAATCTTACGTCGGGGGGCAGATGTTTCGGTTGATCGGACCTGGCGCGATCGTAGCGGTAGATGCCTAATGCTAGAAGTGCGAATGAAAGAATTGCATGCCATCTTGGTTAACTTATACGGTCCAACCACCGTAAACGAGAAGGTGGAGTTTTTTCATCGTGTTCGTGTAGCCATAACCTTATTCAATTCAGGGCAATTGCCTGTTATCATTGGCGGTGATCTGAATGTGGCCTTCGATCCCGACATGGATAAGACGGGTGGCAAATATTATCCAAAGCGTTCGGTATTGAGAGTCGTTCATGCTATTCAGTCTGACTGGAATCTTATGGATTGCTGGCGAGAACTCAACCCCCTTACTCGACAGTATACCTGGCAGCAACCGCATCCATTAGTTAAGTGCAGGTTGGACTATTGGCTGATCCCAGCGGACCTCATGTTACAGGTCGAAAACTGCATTATCAGACAAGCTGTATTCACTGATCACAAAAGTGTTGTGTTTAGAATTCAAGGACCAAACTACCGCCACAGGGGCCCTGGTATCTGGCGGTTTAATACTATGATCTTGCAAGACGAGCAGTACAAAGTGGATGTTGAAGCCACAGTAAGGGAGGCCTTAGCGATGACAGGCGACTGGGATAGTCGATCGAGATGGGACTATATAAAAATGAGGATAAGGGATGTGTCAATTGAGTATTGTAAGCAGGCCAACTCACGCAGGCTTCGTAAGAAGCTTGATCTTCAAACGCTTGTTGATGATCTAGAAAATCGCTCAGAATCGCTTACCCCAGACGAAACAAATCTTGCACTACTGGCCAAGACGGAGCTTGAAGTTATACTTGAAGAAGATACGAGGCGGGCGATCCTGCGTTCCAGAGTACGGTGGCTGGCATATGGCGAAAAGCCGAACAAATACTTCTTGGGACTCGAAAAGCGGAATGCCATTCGCAAGAGCATTTCCAAATTGGCGGTCGCACCGGACACTGAACTGACTGAACCTAAGGAGATCATGACAGCCGTATACGAATTTTTTAGTAAGCTGTACTCCCATGGCGAGATCAGCAACGAGCACACTGCCTCTTGGCTGGAGAAGGTAAGCAAGGACGACGGTCATACGCTTACCGATGATGCCCGTGCAGCCCTCGATCAGCCTTTACAGCACTGGGAGTACAAGAACGCCATGAAGAGCATGTCGGTAGGAAAGGCGCCTGGACGGGATGGCTTGCCTGTGGAATGGTACCGTCAGTTTTGGGAGACTATCCGTGACCCGCTAATGCAGTCTATGCAGAGATCATTACAAGTAGGTATCTTATCCGAGACGCAAAAGCAAGGCCTCATTACCTTGTTGCCTAAGCCGGGCAAAGATACAACAACACTGAATAGTTGGAGGCCTATCACCCTTCTAAACTGTGACTACAAAATATTAGCGAAAGCACTTGCAACAAGAGTTAAAGGTCATCTCAGCTCGATCATACACTCCAATCAGACGGGCTTCATGGCGGGCAGGTACATTGGTGAAAATATTCGAATAGCAATGGATATCATTGAGCACTTCCGTAGAGACCCCGATGGGGAGGGCATGCTGATGTCCCTTGATTTCGAGAAGGCTTTTGATACAATCAGCTGGAACTTCATGTTTCGCGCGCTCGAATGTAAGAACTTTGGCCCCGTTTTTATCTCGGCAGTTAAAACTCTGTACCATGAGCCATCGAGCGAAGTGATAAATAACGGGCACATCACAGAACGCATTTCGCTGGGGCGAGGCATCCGCCAGGGCTGTCCTCTGTCCCCGTATCTATTCATAATAGCCATTGACTTTCTGACTACAGCCCTGGAAAGTAACCCTGATGTCCATGGAGTACATGTTCACGGGACATCATATCTAGTGAGTCAGTTTGCAGACGACACAACACTCTTTCTTCGGGATCGGTTGTCGGCAGAGGCCGCCCTGGCCACTGTCTCTGATTTTGGGAATGTATCAGGGCTTAGGCTAAACAAAGGGAAAACGGAATGCTTGGGACTTGGACCTCGCCCTGATCGTGTGCAGCCCCCGCAAGACATTGCTGCTGTGAATAAGGTTCGTATACTAGGCATTACTCTCGCTCACGACCCAGCTGTCATGATAGAAGCCAACTTTACCGAAAAATTGAAGGCGCTAGAAAGAATGGTTGATGAGTGGAGTTCCAGGCGGTTGACACTATATGGAAAAACGCTTGTATGGAACCAGCTTCTGGGCTCCCAGATGACGTACTCGCTGATGAATGTGGAAGCGCCTACAGAGGTTCTAAAACGTATTACGAAACTCATCCGAGTCTTTCTCTGGGACAAGCACCCGGCAAAAATTAGGCAGGATGTCATGATACAGCCTCTGAGTGCGGGTGGTGTTAAAGCCCCTGACACCGACGTTACAATGGCTAGTCTGCGTCTGTCATGGCTCAAGCGGCTCCTTAAGCATCCTGAGGCGACATGGGCAAGACTCGCATTTCACGAAGCTGAACACATTGGCGGGCTACCCTTTCTCCTGCAGTGCAACTTTGATGTATTGGCATTGGGCATCAAACTATCTCCCTTCTATGCAGACATTCTGAAGGTGTATCATCTGGTTAAAGACTCCCCTGTTCGTGATGTAAACTCCGTAGAGGCTCTAGCGACCCAACTGGTATGCAATAATCGGTTTATTCGCATTGGCGGCAGAAGTGTGTACTTTGAATGGTTGCGTGAGGGACCGTTACGCCATGTGACTGCTTGGTTTGATGGACGCGGAAGACCGCGGCCTTGGCGTGAACTATCTGGCGCAGTGGGCGGTACCTTGACACATTTCCGTTACATGCAAATAGTCTCAGCGGTACCTGCTGCTTGGAAGACTCTAATGAGGACATCTCGGGTTCCTCCGACAGCACGAAGATCTCCCATTCAACTCGAAGCGGCTAAAGGGGCAAAAAAGCGGTTTGTTGCCAGCAGGCGATCGACGCCAGCGGGCCAGATTAGGTGGTGTATATTACGTCCACCTGTTGCGGGATGGCCTTGGCCACGAGTATGGCGACTACCCACAGAGCTTCAAGTACCAAACAAGTATAGACTGTTCCAATTCAAAATACTGCATCGGACGTTAGGAGCTCCCTCCAAGCTTTATCGATGGGGCCTGCAAGACTCGGCTGAGTGCTATGCCTGTGGAGCGGAGTTCGATACGATTGAACATATGTTAATCACATGCAGATGGTCGCAGAAAGTATGGAAGGACATTCTTGGACGGTTTCAGAGAACAGAGCTACTGGAGGTGGACTGGACAGTCGATCACCTGCTATTTGGGTTTTTCCAGGGAATGTATACTGCGGAAGTACAGAAGCGACTGAACACCATTGTGTTGCTTGCAAAATATTATATTTATAGTCAACGGCGTAATGAATCATTTATGTATTCTGCTGTCTCTTTTGAGTTCATGTTCAAGCGATTTTTACTCCAGCAATGGCACGTGGCCCAAACTCTTGGCCGCGTGCAGAGCTTTGAATCCGTATGGCAGCTTTATCTGTAGTGTATGTGCTGGGATATCACTGGCCTCCTTCCCCCCTTTTTTTTCTGGGTGTTCGTAATTGTGGGTTTTTTTTTTTTTTTTTTTTTTTTTTTTTTTTTTTTTGTTTTTTTTTTTTTTTTTTTTACAAGTTTTCCTCCTCAACTGTCTGACGAGGGTTTCCTTCTTCGTTTCCTGCGTCAGATGGCGAATTCTAGGCTGTGTGTTGAACACCATAGAGAACCCTCGGACGGAGTTCGCTGGCTACACCCCGGATACCCGCAAGGTGGCTTATGATTAAGGCAGTATTTAAAGCTAATTCCTCGAGTTCTCTTCTTACACCCTGGCTCCAAACACGGCGGCTTGAAGCTTCTCGCTGGCCGACACATCGAGCCAAAACCATAGTCGCAAAATAATAGTTCTATATCCTCGCCAAAACTGTCCCAGGCGACAAAGTTACCCAGCTGCCTTCATAGGAAAATGCCAAACTAACACCAGACGGAAAAACACACACACAAAAGTATCCTTTACAAGCTGGACACGAGGCCAATACAAGGATGTTGTCGACATTTTGACCCTTTTTGAGTGTCGTGCCGTATCCCAGCCATGATATCACCCGAGAAAAAATCTAAATAGACATATTCAGGAAGAAGAAAATATACGTGAGTCTTTTCTCTTACATACCTGCGTGATGATGACTAAAATTTCGTGAAACATTTTGACTTTGGTTTTGAGCTTCGATAAAGCAAAGTAGAAAGGCTCGAGGAGCAAGAACATAAAGCCAAAGCCAAATTCGGGGTCGACAAAAGAGGGAGACAGCAAAAGAGTTAGAATGGAAATGCTTAAACACCCTAAACTGTTGCAATTTACGTCAAAGAGAGAAAAGATTTATGAAGTAAAAGAAGCAAGACGGAAATACTGACTGTGAAAAGCAGACCTAAGAGAGAGGGCGGAAACGTAAATTTCCCAAGCGACCCTAAAGTGAAAAAGAACCGAACCAGCACCGAGCAAAATTAACTGATTGGCCAGAAATTTCAAGAGACAAAAGCCTCTGAAAAGAGGAGACGAAACCAAGCCGACGCGAGACAAGAGACAAGAGTGTCAGCCCTGTCTGCGAATCCGCCACTCCTCACCCCATCAAGACAATAACACTATTGTGGCCTATATTCCCGAAGATGAGCAACGAATGGGGGACGAGTAGGAGCATCGTCGAGTACGCTCTAGTGCCAACAACTGACTCGGGGCAGCTGTCAAATTTTATTTCTATTTTCCAAACGAGCGAATCGAAAGAGAAAGCCGGCGCTGTCATCGAAGATTTACTGCCGTTAGAAAATGAAAGATTCAGGGTAGATCAAGACGGGCTTGTTGAAATGAAGAGCGAAGCGGATGGGACCGACTGGCTCGCTACTGATACCTCATTTCCTACTTGGATGACTTGGTTAGTTGAAGAAGGGAAACCGAGACCAGCGAATTTGCTTTGCCTAGCCATGTGAGAATGTGTGTCCAGCAGAAAAAGTAAAATAACTTACCCTTGGATGTAGATGCGGACCACAAAATCGAAGAACAGGGTCTAATCAGATTTGTGCGGTGTTTCTGAAATGCGAGGAAAGAGCAATCTTGAAAAGCGAAAAAGAGGAGATGAAAGTGAACCTCATCATCCGGAGGCATTTCGCGAGGCTGTTCGCTAGTCGAAAGCGAAGGTGTTGAAGAGGCTGCCTCGTTTTCGCACGTCAAAACTTGCTCACTTGGAAAGTTGGACTCAGTGGGTGGCGAAAGCAGAGGCGATGACTCAGTACGACTGAAAGGAGGGACAAAGCCTTAAGGACTGAGCACAGACAGGGTTAGGGCTAGTAGTGTTGCAGCTCAAACGCTATAGAACGAGATAACCGTCCTTGTGGTTATTCTCCTAAATTGAGCGAGGAGCCGAGGGGACAGCCTTGCTAAACTGACCACTAGTTCCTGCTGGCCCACCCGGCTGAATAGGACCCATTCCTAGTTCCTGAGAGACTGGCTAAACTGGCCTCTGGTTCCAACGTGGTGGGTAAAATACCCAAGTCTTGGATGCGTTTCTTGAGACAAGCTTTGTCCACCTCTTCCCTTGAGGAGATCTCAACAGTTTCCTTAGACGGATTCGCCACGAACGATATCTGGTCAGCTTGTGCTAACGGAATAACTGATCCCAACTGCATATTTGTGGACATGTTGATCGGTGCATTGCTAACGTTGCAGATTCGTACTGGAATGAGCCCCTTGTGTACTATGGAAATAATCCAGGCTGCCATGACATCGAGCTTGTCCAACTGGCTCGCGTCTGGTTCAATCAACACTGTGATTCGCCCGATTGTTGTACTCGGGCGTACAAGATCTGTTCGTGGTTTTCAGGTGTGCATAATCACGTTTTCGATACTATGCACTGAGCTGACTTGATCTCCAGGCGGCACGATGCCAACTATTGGGACCTTGGCTTTCCCACCCAAGTCCACAACTCTCATCTTCCAGTCGAAGATACAATATGGGTACTGGTATAACAGATTCGTTCCAAGCAAAATAGGTGAAGGTGATTTATCGACCACAAGTGCTAACGCTGATGTCTGGTGCCCATTCATATCCAAATCGAGTACGGTTACTCGATGTACTGCGAGTGGAATGTTATTCGCTCCGACAGGTGCCATGTCAGTCAGTAGCAATCTATTCGCACGGCCCTCACTCTGCACGATATGGTACGCAGTGAGCGATATGACTGTATTACAAGTGCCAGAGTCCCATCTTGCTGACGCGTCCGGTTTTCCATTAACGGTTAACAGACTCCACGGTGTGTCTCTAGCTTTCGGTTACTCGAGGAGTGCTACTTCGTATGCATATTCCCTAGGGACTGCCTTTTTCAGAGCATCCCAATGCCGTCCATTCACAGTCGAGTATACATTTCTCACTATCATATCAGCCAATGTTGAAAAATTCTCTGGCACACGAGACCATGGTGCTTCGGGGTCAGGATTTCTGTTCAGCTGCGGTGCTGAGGCATAAACGGATGCAGGTTTTTCCATTATTGGCGTACTCTCATCGCCTGAATCTGGGGAGGCGGTTTTCTTTTCCGTGCATTTATATAGCCATATAGGAGATAAGCACCATATCCAAACAAAATTAAGACGATAAGCATAACCGCTACGTTGATGGCTAATTGCAATGGGACAGATAGAACGACATTGACAGCGTCTGCTTAAGAGTGTAGGCTTCCCGACCAGATCGTCAAGAAGGCGTTGGCGGCTCCTTGCAGTGCATTTCCTAATCCGGTTCCCAGCCCAGCTAGCGTGCGGTAGACTGTATCTGGGTCAAAGGACATTTTAGCTGTATAATTCATCAACCGGTGGAGTTGCTGCTCCATGTGATGAGTACGGAAAGCATTATTGCGTAATCGTGCCAAACAATCGTGCTGGTGGGTAAGATACAACTTCCGGTGCGTATTGGGCATAACTATGGTGATATCCTCAAGATCGCTAGTCATGTGCTCTCCGTCCACGGTGGCAGCGGTGGCAAATTCTAGAAAGAAATTTGTGGTGGCGAATTTTTGTGAGTGGCAACAGCAGGTGCAGTCTACGTTCATCTTGTTGTCGGTACCCCATAACCCTTCTTGAATTCTACTCAAGGATTTTATATTATATTCCTTCAATTGCCAGGCCTGGTAACACAGTGATGGATCTACGGATTTTTTCTTGGCCATCTCTCAGAATGCTTATGGTTCCCCAGAAACCCTGATACGTTTCCATGGTTCGAATCCGCAGAAAACATCTCACTGCCTCAGTACGGATAGGGTCGGTCCTAGGGACCCAGACTTACCCTCTCACGATTTCGACCTTCTGATGCATATGTGTAGACAGCTCGCAAGTAACGGATTTGGAAACTTCGACGGTAAAACTTCCTCTTCCTGAACCGCTCAGATAAAACGGTTCAGCAGTTGTAATACGACTGCGTCCGTATTACTGGAGGGAGTGACCGGTGGAGCTTTTGCATCACGCCAAAAACCCAGGGCAACCTACTAAGTCCTCAGACCTAGCACATGGCTGAAACGTCACCCTGACGGGTGACGCTCCCAGCTGCCGGCTCCGTGCAGAGTATCGATTGCCACTCGAGCCTCTACACAGTGATTCCAGGCAAGACCCACAATATGCTTATCAAACCAAACAAAACCAAAGACGATTTGAACTTTGCATACCATTGCTGAGCCGGTGGACCCCTGGGGTCGCAGCTCTCTGCCTCCGACGGTGGGTCAGCATTTCGCACGCGCGGGTGATGTGCGGAAATTCGTTTTTATTTCCAGCCGCTATATTAAATAACAAGTCGTGAGCCACCCCAATCACACTGACATCCTTCTCGCCGAGTTCTTCCAACAGCTCGCAAACACTCTCCTCGGTTTCGGTGGTGCCTTGGACACCATTGACCAAGATGCCCCTTAAACGCGTGACTACAGAACGAATCGGCTGCTCATTTTCCTTCACTATCACTCACCGCTTTTTCCTTTTTTTCGGGAACACTATTCTCATACGCAATCAAACGTCGTTTTTCTGATATCTTCATAGGAGATGTGGTTTAATTGACCATTTGGGTAGTTGCTTGGCAATATACGCCGCGAACCGTGTTGACCTCGATGATTCCTGGGCGATTCCGCGCGAGACGGTCGCTGATTCATTCTCCAGTCTGACTTGCCCTTTTTCTAATCAGGTTTTCGGCTTCGTGCGCATTCTCGAACACGATAAATACGGTTTTTAATGGCCCTGTGCTGGCGAGAGCTCGCCGCACGGATTTCACACGCCAGTGTTGATTGAAGATTGCCTTGATCACCTCGTTTGACCACGACGGTTTTGTTTTCCTCCTCGGCTTTAGATTCTAAGACGATTTGGATAAGGTCAAAGTCCCGACTATCATTCGTCAAGCCCGGGGAATAAAAAGTCGTATCAGCTACATTGTACGCTTGCCGCCCTGGTTCCTATTTGCGAGGTCGATGCATTCGCTCGATCATTTGGCCGCGGAACGAATGACACCATGGGGGTCGCATTTTGATCTTGAAATCTCGGGCTCGGTGCCCTGGGCGATTACACGTATAGCAATTGCCACTATCTTGTCGAGATGGTGAACGTCCACGATTACCAAGACTACGATTACGGTCTTGATGTGATAGCTGGTTGGCGCGACAATCCTCGGCGGCGTGCCCTTTACGATCGCACAGCTGGCATACCATTTCCCGTGGTTTTCGGTAACAATTGGTGTCCGAGTGGTTGTTGCAAGGAAAACCGTATTGTCGACAATAGGAACAATACATATTTGAATAGCCTCGGCCTCTACTACTAGAACGGTTTCGGTACGGATTTCAGTTTTCGGAGGTGGTTTGTGTTGTCAGGAGACCTACAAATTGAGAAAGCAAATCAGTAACTATTTGTCCATTCGTCTTTTGCGCGCTAACTTGCTCTAGCGATCGTCCTAAACCCCATATATGCAATTGCATAGCCCGGTGCTCTCAAAACTCGGATTTCGTGATTTCATATTAGCTAACCTGCTGTCTCATAACTGGTGACTCATAGCTCATAGCTCAATCCTCTCAAAAAATCGTGATTTCAAATTCCGATCTCTCTCTCCTGGCGTCGCATCCCTGAACGCCTTATGTGACAGCTCTTTCAACGCATTGGCAAATGCCTCGGGACATTCCCCTGATGTCTGACCCCGATGAAAAACTCGACCTCTCTGAGTGCTCTGGATCGCTCATCCGAAAAGCGTTCGGTCATTCGCTCGGTTTTTACACCGCCATCACGTAGCCTGTTGCTGGGTAGCTCCAGATCGAATCTCATCAAGCGCGATTTCCGCGGCTCCTGATAACAACACGAATGTTATCGACCTTTCCAACATTGATATAGGCTATTTGGCGGAAGCATTTTTCTATTTCAAAAATCACGAATAAGATCTAATACGTTGTTTACTCTAAAAGAAACAGAAAAAATAGTTCCCACTTTTTTTCATAGATGTTACTGAAAATCCGTTGCGGTTACAGTACTCTGCAATCCTGCGCATCACAGGCAAAAGCGCGCGAAGTGCGTGCAATTTAACTTTCTCCTAAAATTCTATTTTCGCATTTTTAAAAACCGGGATACGGATCTGAGCAAAACGAATTATGCCAACCTTATTTTACATGGATACTGCATATCGCAGCATACTCACCTTCTTCCGGGTTGCCTTCCCCCCCCCCCCCCCGTGCAGTAGCTTTAATCATTTTTCCCGAAGCCGCATCCGGCTCTTAATTCGATACTTTCCAAAGTCGATTGTCCATATCCGAAAATAATGCTTGATAGGCTCAGATCAAGACTGGATGACAGTATCCAAGACGCGATAAAATCGATTTTTGGTCTGGTTAACCAGTGACATGAAATGCAGCAAACATATTTCGGAAGTCAAATCATATGATCAGGCCTTTGAGGCGGAAATTGGGAAGGCACGCCCCTCCTCCTGTTGCGGATAAGCTTTATGATTCCTGTATAAGGTCTATCTCTGAATATGGCTCTGCTGCCTGGGATCCTGTTTTAAAATCAGATATTGATCGATTGGAGGAATGGCTAACAAATATGCTTTGGCACTATACCTGAATGACTTTACCGACGAGCAGAGCCATCTGTATGGTCTAATCTTTTTTGTTCGTAGGAAGCGAGCAAAACTATGCCAGCTCTTTAGCTTTTATCATGCCATTTACGATCATGGCAACGCTAGATTTGTACACCATTCTGAAAACCGTGTGGACGTGTGGACGGTAGCAAATTTCATTATTGTATCTCCGTCACGATGGAAAGACTGTAAATCCTCTGTGTTAACGATTTGGAAAGCTATTTCGTCTATTTGCGGTGAAAGCCAGTGTCGACCGTACCCGTACTGTACCCGTACCTGGGGCCTGGTACGGCCGCACCGTACCGTGCTAATAAAAGCTCCATCTTGTAATGGTTGTTATTCGCGAGTGTGCGGCAGATCTTCGTCGCACTCGTACCGGCGGGTTCGGGCTGATATTACAAGCGAGCGGTCCAAGGTCTTCAATTGCCCAAGCCTGGTAGAAAGGCTTAATCCTGCAGAGTGTCGATCAATAAGACCCCGATTCCTCAACAAACCCCTCAGGCGTGTTGGCCGTGCCTCCCAAGGGTGCGTGCAACTGCTCTGTGCAATCATACACTAGCCTGGCTGCTGGTCGAATACACCCGGTCCTAAGATGCCTACGCTGACGAACAGTTCCACAGTCGGTGGCGCAGTAAAGACTTCCGTCAACACCAGAGGATCCTTTACAAAGCACAACAAAGCACGACGATGTCTCAGCCGTCTTAGATCTCACCCGCAGACAAATCCGCAGACAAACCAAGTACCTGCCCTGGAGTCATTTCCTGGACTCTTCCAGTATGAACCAAAGGAGACGACGACCGCAGAGGCCCTTTGAGAGTATGCTAATCGAAGTCCCTGGCTGGCGCCTGGCCTGCCCCACAGTTCTGCCGATGGGGTGGACAACACAAGGGGTGGCTCCCCACAAATTAAGAACAAAACAGATGGAACCGAATCGAGTGACCTGCTCTTATACCTCCCTGGCTCCTCCTCACCGAGCCAACTGCCCAAGGCACACCCCCAAGAACTCCAGGCGTCCCCAAGCGGCAATGGTCACAATAATCTTGGCAGCCAAGAAAATTTTAAAATTTTTTTCAAAAGATTTTATAGCTATTTCAAGTAAAGGCTTTCTAACTCTGGGGTGCATCTCGAAAATTGCCATGCCCAATATATTTGTCCGCACCTTCGCTGTGATCAGTTTGATCATCGTCGGGTTTTAAGATACAGTATTGTAACCAATAACAGCATTGAAGTATGGAAGAGAGATCAGAGTCCTTGACTTGAAAGCGGTCTCCGCTCCTATGATATTGCATATTACCAGAAATCCTTGGGCTCTACTATGCTTCTGTTCCTATAGGCTCAAAGACTCTTCTGGTGTCTTTAAACATGATCTACAACTTCAATGATATGAGACCATGGTATAAATCTGAGCCGCGACCATGCTCACACTGTAGTAGATCCAGAAGCCCCCTGTTTCGATGTCTTCCTCAAAGATGCCGACAAAATGTTTGAATAGGATAGATAAGAGAACATTGCAGAAAACATCTGTTGAAATTTGATCAACATTGGGTTTCCTAACCAGCGCTTCAAAAAATTGAAAGGAATTTAGTCTTTCATGTTCGAAACCATAGCATGGCAGGCGCCTTGAATGCAGCAACAGCGACTCCATGAATGACCACAATTCAGTTCAAGAAAGCAGCATTTTTAGCAGCACTGAGTGGAATTCATAAGGATCACAGCCCCAAAGTCAGCCTTCTAGCATCCAGATTATAAGATAAGATGCTTTGCGAGTAAATGATTGAAATTTCGGTCACTTTTTTAGATCGGTTATCTTAGAATAGTTTGGGATTATAAACCAACAGCTGCTAGATTCATTTTCTCTTCATAAAAAATGGCCGCTTTGAAGCCACTGAATGTACGCGAGCGTTAAATTACACATAAAATATTACAAAACTCGGTAAGGCCGTAAGGCCTATTTTCAGTGCCGTACCCATACCGTACCACCCCCAGTACGGTGGTACGGTCGACCCTGGGGTGAAAGCTACATACGTCCAGGCTACTTACCCTAGGTCCTGGGGCAGTTGCTACTTTCGATTGCATAAATCGAAGATTTCGAAAAAATTGTGTTTTGAGAATTTTCTGGCCGTATTTTTATCGCAGATTTTAAATATTTCATTAAGAATCGCGTACGAGTAGGGCGAAGCATAGATTTTAGTTGTTTTTCGGACCCTGCTTTTCAGCCCGCCGCGACTTGGGTGATGCGTGAAATTGTGAGCAAAGTATGGATCTTCTGCATTTTTTTAGGAGATTGAGAGTTTTTATTGTTGGACTTAAAATTTTCGTTAAGCCTTACTTTTCGGATTTATCTTTAGTTTTCAAAGGTAAGATCTATTTTGTATTTCACAGGTATATTAGGCCTAGGAAATACATAGCCCATCAGGTCGAGGGCCTGTTAGGTCGATATTGTAGGGTACTGTACGACAGCACGGATGTTTTCCTATGAGCCATGGAACAACCAGAATAGGCGTATTTGTGATTTTCATGTTAAGTATTGATCAGATCACCCCATTTTCTTGCTTTGGAAGACGATAGGATCTGCCGTGCATGCTGGGGTGCGTATTTGCTAGTTCTATATTGACCCTTGCAGCTGATAGATTCTAGTTGCTTCTGTCTGTGCTAGTAACATGTTTTATTTGGGTCATGCATTCTTTATTTTAGGTAACAGCTTTTCAATTCTTGGCTTTTAACACTTCTTAGGACGAGTCCTATGCAGCTTCAAAGACTCTACAGTAGTCGCAATTTCAGTGACGCTGACCAAACGGAGGATCCTGTGGCGACTTTTATGACATGTCTGTCGGCGCTTTGTTCAAAACTATGGGTGCATAAAATGCTATGATAAGGCGGCTCTGCTAAAATTTCTTTATTGTTTCATTAATCATGTGAAGTCGACTGTTTTTAAACATTCTCAAAAATGAATTTTTGAACCAAATAATATTCAAAATAATGTCGGGGAAAGAAGTTCGCGTAAAACTGTGCTAAACAGCGTTTTAAATTTGAATTTTTTGATCCCACTTCCTAACAGGCATATCGCTACGCGCTTCTTGCAGGCAACCCCCGCCCCCGAACCTGGCGGCTGGGATGGGGCCGATTTCTCGAAAACCCAGGCGGGGGCCGCCCTAGACCCAGGACCTGGGGAAGCATAAAGTGACTCTTGGGGTACCCCAGCTGGGGCGCACCAGAAGAAGTATGTAGGAGCCTTGAGAACATTACTGACTTATGTATGTGCCACCATAGAGCTCGGGGCCTGACACTAAACACACGTTTTCTCGACTCGCGTGACATTTTTAGCGCTGAACAAGGATTTGTACTTATTTATCACGATAAAGCAGAAATCACTCAACTCTTGATTGTTATGAAACTCAAGGCAATATAGGCGCTATAACTCAGAGAGCATTGACAGTGAATTGAAAAACGCTGAAAAATGAATGTGCTCAAACGATCAAAATTATTAAAAAGACATTTCAGTGTGACATCTTCATGTCACACTTGTTTGTTCCAAACAAAATGAAACAATCCAACACGAATACAGATACAATTGCTGATGCACGAGAAATAAGATTTTCTTCCGTTTTTTCGATTAAAATTTAAGATTTCGAGCACCCTGAGCAAAAGCCAGTGGGCTCGCGTCATATTACGTTGCAACTATCAGGGTTCTCATCATATCTTTCTCTTTCTTTGTATAGTTCATTCTTACGTTGATTTGAGCACAGCAACCGCTTGTTGTCGGACACGGCTTACAGAAACAGCATTCGTCGATGTGTTCCCAGTGACAACGCTTTTTTGTTGAGTGATTGAAGTCACCTTACTCTTCCAGGGCAAGCGACTGCGAAATTCAGACCCAAATGATAAATAGAGAACTGGGCTAACGCAGCTATTTAAGGTAACAAAGAGATTCAGGAACATATCCCCGTATCTGGTCACCCAAACTAGGGCAACGAACCAAAATGACCCAATATATAGAAGTAAAACCAAGGAGATCAGTGCGAATTGAAACATTAGGGCAGCCTCTTTTTTGCTTTGCCTATCAGGGTCAGCGCCCACTCCCTTGGCGGCTCCAGCAGCTGGGGCGGCTTTGCGAGATTTCATGGCGGCACCCATTCGACGTTTAATAATCTTATAGTGGATGAAGATGAGGGTGTAGATGACGGCCACTGCGATGGTCAGTGAGCTCGACAGGACAATGTTTGTCATTATGGCGATGTCTGTGCATCCACCCGAGCAGTCGAACTTCCAGGCCTCCTCTGAAACACGCCCTTACTGTGCGGATATGGGGTGTGAAGGCAGGAATTCTTACCTTTGAACAGGTAGATGCAAGTGCATCCGTACATGAGCGAGGGCAAAAAGAATCCCAACGCCCAGCAGCTGGCCACCATAACTTTGACCCGAAACGGTGAGAACATGGTTTTGTACGATTGGAAATGGCAGACGGCGATGTATCGATTGACCCCAATGACCACCATCAAGGGGGCCAAACACCAGTAAGCCACGTCCGTGAAGAACCCGCAGATGGCCACGTAGACGACAGGGACATTCTCGTAGCCGATGAACACGACAGGAATAGAACATACCAGCTCCATCACCAGGTGCAAGCAGTCGGGCACAGCCAGTGCCACAGCCAGGGTGTAAAACGGATTCGCAAAAGTGGTCTTCTTGTACTTCATAATGATCCAACAAGTCAGCACATACAACAGGATGCCACCAGCGGATAGGATAAACTGCGTTATGGCAGCCAATATTGTTATGACATCTAAGCTGTGCATAACTGCAGTTCTGTTTCCCACGTCCATGTCGTTCGTGTTTCAGGAACAGGGAAAAAGCGTGGATGATGAAGTTTGACTAAGCGAATGGATAACTGTAGACAGAAGTGAATCTTTTATATCACCAAGGTCACTAGGTGCAATTTTATTTTAATTCTAGAAGCAGCAAGCAATAGATTTGAAGGTGACCCTTTATCCTTAATTAATTGGAATTCCGCTCGAAAACAGCTGCTTTGCGGGGCTCTAGAATATCTTGTAGAAAAGACACATGATCATGCACAGTAAGGCTTTACCTCCCACCCATCTATCGGAATTAAAAAGTTTACAAGGAGTCCTATCTAAATGTTAGAATAGCTGAGAATAGCAATGGAGATTAGAGCGCTGATAACGAAGGTTACTGCGCCATGCAACTATGTGATACTAGAAAGGAATTAACGCTCCTGCATATCATTTTGGTATTAAAACCAATGGCACGTGGCACATGGTGTTTTACTAAGTCACTCAAACACGCACCAATAGAGACTCGATAAAGAGTCACATCTGTCCTCAACCAACACAAAGTGTGTAAGCAATCAAAACTGTAAAGAAACTAGTAGCCAGAAGAAGAAAAAAGCTTCGACGCTTAGGCAAAGAGCTAATAGCGCTATTTTTTTAAAGCGCAGTGACTAGAAAATCATCTCACTTCCGCGTCAAGATGGTTTTTTCTCATCAATATCTCACGCATGAAGGATTTCTATGGTTCTTCCGCTCGCTCTGTCGACCGCGCATTGTGAACGACTCTCAATCAGTCGGCCTGCACTCTAGAAAAAAACTGAATCATCAGCACAGCCAGTTGGAATTTCAGGTTTGATTTTTAATTTTTAGATAATTATCATCTGGGATTATCTTAGATTATCGGTCGGTACAGTATCGCTTTAGTATACATGATAAAAATGAGTCAAAGACGATCGCGAAAAGCATGAGGTGGGCTTCTTTTGCATTGTAAGTGCTTTGTAAAAACCCTGCGTGCGTGTCAACCTTCTTTCTATTGTCAGACTACATCGTTGGGTGCTGCGACAGTGGGATATTTTGTTCACTGAAGAGTTATCGCTAAAATTCTTAGGACAAGGAGTTTTGCTTTTTTTAATCGACAAACGTCCCAAAAAAACTTGTTTGAGGCAGGTGTACAGACGTTATTAGTCTGCTAATGGTAATTGACTCACCTTTTCCTAATTATAATAAAACAATGAAACATAAAACGTTTGGGTCACGCCTAGAAACTAGGTTTTTAACTTTTTGTGAAAAAGATCTAGCTAAAGAATGTCGTCTGAAAAAAAGATACGCACGTGTATTTCCAAGAAAATTTTCTCTTTCTTTTTTATCATGCAAGGAAGAAGGTCAGCGCTAAATACTTTTATAAGACGTGGCAGAATATCAATACTTCTTCTTTCTCTTATCTTATCCAACAGCAGGTGTTCTCGAACGGATTTTCTCCCTTGTGTTGGAAGCCTCAAGTTATTCATGATACGTTTCTAAAAACCTGCACCGAGAGATCTGGACGAAAGAATGAAAGAAGGACATTTCTTTTGGGGGAATAGGGGACTGCTAAGCCTTTACGGACATTGGGTCTAACTAATCTGCTTTCCTTAATATCAGAAAGAATCAATATTTCTGGCGGCAGGGATGTTTATGTGAATTTGACAAAATATTCGCTCTCGGTGCTTTCGTTGCTGCTATGTTTACAAGGTTGTCGTAGCCTACGGTCACGGCTCATCAATACATGTGACATAGTCAAATTTTTAAAAGGGGAAAATGCCAACGAATTCGAAGACTATAGTACAGCAGGCAAATGCTCGTTTACGGATCGGAAAATTAAAATTTTTCAATTTCCCGTTTGGTATCATCACTACTCGCAGATTAGGATACAGTAGAAAGGCTTCTGTGAGGTCCAGCCTGTACGAAATTCAAGTGGACAAGTGAAAATTAGTGAAATAGGGTGATGTTGCCGAATGCACCCTTACTTACAGTATGCCTTCGAACCCTATGTGCAAACATCCAAAGTTTTTAAGTCTGGTCGTTCTTTTCGCTCCTCACCATTCAAGAGATATTCGCGAAAAGCTGCAACTCGAAACTTTCATACGCTCATTATCATCATGTCATTATGTTGTATGTAAGTACAGCTTTCTCTGAGACCTCCCCAGCTCACCCCCGCCACGGGACTTGAGAACCGTTCTGCCGATAGCCAGCCAGCAGTCATGATATGATGAGCAGGGCCTTGAGGTGACCAGCTCTCGCGGCAGCGTCCCTCTACGCGTCTCCACTACGAGCACCTCCACGCGAGGGCATTCTGGACAGGAAACCGACTTCCTCGGACGATGGCTTGTGGGGTTTGAACCCTGTCGGTGTTCGACACCCGAAACTGTCTACTCGTTTGGCTTACGTCTCTCCACTAGGAGCATCTCAGCAGTACCGAGTGAGTCACCCACAGCCTGGCGTGCAAGCAAGGTCAGCGAGGGTTTATGGTTCGCAAACCGACCTCCATCACCGGGGATCGAACCAACCACTCACTCCCAAGCAATACGGAGAGACGAATGCTGAACCGCTGCACCACCGCGGCCGCTTCTCGTGTAAGTTGCACGCATCTCTAGTCTGCAACTCGTGATGCTATTGTTAAACGTTACTATATCACTTTCATCTCTTCTGTTACACAACTTTTCCAAACGCGTTTTTTTCTGAGCGCACAAGCTTTCGAAATTTGAAATTAGACTGAGGTCTCAACAATATTTCCTCAACGATTTGCCTCTTCCAAGCTAGGCAGATAACTGATGCTCTTTATGAGTGGACGTTGATGAAAAAGCTGAAGGAAATCGTTGATCGCTGAAATCTCGAGAAAGTCAAGCTGGATAGATCAAAGAGCATTTCTATGTAAAAGTCGCTACACTGTGAGGAGCCTGAACCGTATTAGCGAAAGCGTTTTATAATAATCTGGTGCATCGAAGAGCCATATATCTTATTTCTTGCTGATGTCATGCCAGTTGTCGAAATGAGGCAAAGGAACATCTTCTGGCTATTTTCACGTTGCAACAGCGAGCTTTGTGATCATATCTTATTTGAAATTTCATTTACACTACACAAAGGGAAGACAAAAAGAAGCTTATCTACATAATTAGAGATTTTTCTAAAAACTTCTCAGACAGCCTTCTCAGGCAGATGTTCTAAAGCGCAATAACGAAGGAGTATTTCCCGATCAGCCCTAGAAAGCAAGCTAACAAAGTCTGCACCCAACAATCTGGTACAGAATAAGACAATGTATGAGGCGAAGGTAGAAAAAATGTTCTTACTTTGTTACTTTGGACATTGGACTTTCAGCATTAGATGAGACAAGTATCCGCTGTGCAGTTTCCGCTCTAGAGTTGGGAGTCTACTGTAAGGCCCCAACGACCTTCTCAACTATTCATATGTATGAAACCACGTCAACGCAGGCTGTGATTCGCAGGCTTTGTGTGGCTTATTGTACATCTTGGCAACCTGTCGCAGAAAACATGTTGTCTATTTTCCCACAGGGTTTCAGTGCCACATGTAATATTTATAATAGGATCCAAGCAACTATATGTTTCTGGCAGGACACCGATGAGACCTTAACATTAAATTATCCTGCTGGATAAAACAGCAGATGCTAGATTGTAAATCCAGTGGTGTGGTGGCAAAACCTGTTTTTACCTCTAAAAGTGCCAGAGTTTGATTGTATCAAAGAGGCTGCGGTGGTGCAACGTCGTCTCTCCGTATTGCTTGGGAGCGAGTGGCTGGACTCGTCCCGGGTTCGATCCCCAGTGATGGAGGTCCGTGTGCGAACCATAAACCCTCGCTGACCTTGCACGCCAGGATGTTAGTGACTCACTCGGTACCGTCGAGGTGCTCCGAGTGGAGAGACTTAGGCCAAACGAGGAGACAGTCTCGGCTGCCGAACACCGACAGGGTTCAAAGCCCACCCGCCATCGTCCGAGGAAGTCGATGTTTAGTGGAAATACGCAAAGGGCTCCCCCCCTTCTGTTGGGTGGAAGAATCTACTTCAAAAAGAAGCAGCTCTTGCAAAGGGTAGTCACTACCCTGTTACTGCGAAAAGTCTCCTAGGGGCAATGCATAAAGGTCGACTGCACAAAATCTCGATTTTTTGACACCCATTCAGGCAATAGAGTTATCTCTATTGCCTGAATGTCTTCTTTTTTTTCACTTTTCGAGTAATGTCCAATTTATTAGTAGCTCGGGTATTTGTCTTTCGAGAAAAATAGCAAACTTATGTATTTTCTCGCAATTTTCACTGAAAGTAGCCCAAACCGCCCTAATATCAATGGCGTCGGACGAGAGGGGAATTCAAACAGCGCGTACTTCTGGCACCTGGTGACCCCTACTTTTTCCCCCTCTTTTTTCATAATTACAAGGGCAATTGCAACTGGAAAATACCCAATCGATTACCGGCCTCGTGGCCTGGTGGTTTAGGCGTCTGCCTCTCACGCCAGTTTCGGGCGAGTATTCGACTCGCGGGCCGATAAATCATTTCGTGTGAAATGTGTCCCTTCACCCTCGAGTTCGCATAAGTGTTTGGTGATGTGGCAGAACATGAACATGAATCGACAGCATTTTTTGAGCTCTATCCGAAAATAAATTTCTGGTTACATGATCTGTCTCGCGAGTTTTTCAAAAACGGATTTTTCTCAAAATTCCCTAAAGTTGGGTGCAGCTCTTCGCTGTTTGGATATCAAATGTAGAGGTACCATAGGTGGGCTTATCATAGACCATGGGGTTATGCTGAAAGCTAGATTGATAGGGCATATTTTAGGCTTAGCATAAACGAAGAGGAAGTACCGTATTTCCTCGCAATTCTACCCCCCCCCCCTCGAAACCCTACCCCTTCTGGTTATTCTCCCCCGTCTAGACCCTGATTGAACTTTATTCCCCCCCCCCCCCCCTCTGGAAATCCTTTCCCGGGGACGAATTTGAATTGCCGCACAATATCATCAGGTGTGGAAAATGCGAGGGATATGAGTGTTGGCGTATTAAAAAATGTTTTCCTCAAGGAGTCCGATGATGAAGACGAGGTTGAAGACGGAGATATCGTGCATATTGATTGAATTCGGCTATGAGTAGCATGAATACGGGAAGAGAAGTATTGAAATAAACAAAGTTAGCGGTACTTGCTGGCAAGCTTTAGGCTAGTGTTCGAATGACTAGGGGTTTTCACTGTCTGATCTGACCCTGACCTTGACAGACCCCTTAAAAAAATTTTCTAACCTGACCTTGACCTTGACCGAACCTCAAAAAATATTCTGACCTGACCCTGACCTTGACCGAACCGAACAAACTTTCTGACCTGACCGTTGACCTGCGAGGAATTGTAAATTTTCTGGCTCTGACTTTGACAGTGATCGGACAAAAAATTTTGCTTCACCGGCACCAGCAACAAGGCTTCTCTGTGTTTGCAATTTTACCAAGAAATCTCACTACAGCTGACATTACGTGAAATTTCACGGGCAGTCCAAGAAACTGAACTTTTATCGAGCTCAAAAAGATATGCAAAGCTGTTTTCACGGCTTTGGGAAAACTAGAGAAGCTGACACCCATTGAAAATCAAAGATAAATCTCATTCGCTATACGTTAATTCCTGCTCAAGCTGCCTGCTGCATGATCGATTTCTTTTCGCCGTAATCCGAGGAAAGGCGCCTTACCAGGCTGGAATTGGCTGGTACAGCCAGAATACCTCGCTCGAATGACGCCAAGTTTGGATATGAACGAATGGGAAGAGGTAGGGATGGCTAGGCCACGGATTGATGGCATTCGCAAGCACACACTCACAATCAGCAGGGGCCAGTCTCACAGTGCGATTGTAATTTTTCAGAGTACAAATTGAGGGCACTATCAGACAGCAACTTGGGACACCAATTTCGGACGCTTCACAATAGCTGTTCTAGGGGTGCCTTATCCGTAGATTTAGGCACGTCCTCAGACAGGTCTCATCTTGTTTCATAATTAAAAAGGTTGACTTGAGACATTTTAGCAGACCACAAAATTTAGCGCGGGAAATCAATACAGTACGTGTAAGCTGGGCACCCATTACTGGTCGAACTTTGCAGTACCATTGTATCTGAATAATTTTACTACGTCACGAGGATGCCTTGGCTAAGGAAGGCTGGTCCACATTATATGAGCTCTGTCAACGTGCCGAGGTTTATTTTATAAGGTTTACCATGGGTTTAACGATTTGGGAATCCTCGTTTAATGCACAAAATCTTACCGTCATGTCAGCAGACTGCGTGAACCGCATCATTTGGTTTTTCCAAGCCATAATTTTGAGTCCACAGAGTTTTGTGTTTTCTGTGACTGTTTACGGGATTCTTTCCTATCGGATTGTGCTTGCTAGTGACTCTTTCACGCGAACAAGTTTTAATTAATACTGTGTCCGCCCCCCCCCCCCTATCAAGTGCATGTATTTGCTAGGGTGGAGAAGGAGTAAAATGATTATTTCCAAAAAAGTCTGTAATCACAGACTCAAAACTTTTAGACCAGCCAATGCACACAGTGGAACCGGGGCTAAGGATGGCTGGTCTACTCGGCCACTGCTAAGCGCAACCACGGTTTAGGAAAAATGTCTGAGCAGAAGCTGCTTTCTCTCCATGAATATCAACAGGACGACTGATCCTGGCAACGGGCAGAGGATCATGTAATCCTGTGCTTGTGGTCTACTAGTGGGCTACGAGTGTCTAACTCTCGGGCTATACTTAGTAGCGCTTGCTCGTATTGTTACTAGGGAATGTTCGACTCGCGGCATAGTAAATCGTTTTGTGTCATGTGCCCTTTCATCCTTGAGTGTGTCATTACTGATATGATAAACCATGAGCCTGAACATAGAGTTGGAAGAAGGGGAAAAGATTTTTCAGTGTTCATCGAGGCTTAGGCATGTAACGATAAGCAATATCACTTTGCTCCCAGCGCTACAGCTTTAGCATGCAGTATGCAGGTTAATTGCGTGGAACAGTACAGGCCTTTGGAGAGCCTGTCTGAACAGCAGCAGTACATACACAGAACACAAGCTTTGTGGCTTGGATGCTGACATATCAATGCATACATACAGTTTATGCGTGCGAGCGATTACAAGCTGTGTGTGCATTGCCTAACATGTTGGGGCATCTCCCCTTTTTCTTGTGGCCGAGTAGACCAGCCATCCTGAGCCCTGATTTCACTGTGTGCATTGGCTGATCTAAAAGTTTTGAGTCTGTGATAACAGACACTGTATGACTGCCTAGTGTCCTTGGGTGGGATACCAAGCTGATTGTGATATGACTTAGGACTGTCCTAGAATTTAGGAAATGCCTTGGGATTTAGAACGGTAAAACTGCCCTCCCTCCCGCAGATCCCTACTCAGGAAGGCAGGAGCTTGATATGTTTTCACCAAAATTTCACTAAATTACTTTTTTTCGCTGTAAGAATACTCTGACCTGACCCTGACCTTGACCGACCCCTTAAAAAATTTTCTGACCTTGATCCTGACTTTGACCAGGTGTCGGTCAATCGGGGTTTTGACAGAATTCTGACCTTGACCTTGAGGTCATTTCTAACACTACTTTCGGCTGTCTATCTTTCTATAATGGCATCAGGAAAATGTTTGAGTTCTATTCTCCCCCTCCAAAGATCCTATTCCCTCTGGTTATTATTACCCGCCTGGGACCCATTTTGAAAAAATTCCTTCCCTGGGGAGAATTTCGAGAAAATACGGTATAATAGTCGTCAATTTGGAGTGTACTCCATACTTTGGCGCCCAATATCTCGAGAAAGGTAGAAGATAGGAACTTTTCGCGACAAGTATTCGATTCCGCGTCCATTTGCGAACACGCTGATGTGTCGTTAATCAGGAAAGACCGGAAGATCACTGAGTTATGGCCGATATCGCCAAGGCACTTTCAAAAACACGTTTTTTAAGATGATCGCGTGAAAATCGAGTGTACACAAAAAAGCATTGTTGCGTCTCTGTCACAACTCATGGGTTCATATGATTCACACATAAAAAAGTTGGTCAAAAAGTTACACTAGGCAACCTATTTTTCACATGGGTCGAACCTTACAGAAGGCCTTTCTTAAATCTGCCTGCCCGTCTTTTGCTTCGTGGGTGATCGTACCACGTGTTAGTCTTTCGCTGCACAATCATGGACCAGAAATATTAAAAAACCTCGCAAAATCAGGATAGTTTCGGCCGCTGACCCCTTATCGTTGGCGAGCTTTCAAAGGCGCACGTGCTAAGTTTCAAAATTCTGTGATAATATCACTTTGGCAAAGTTAGACAGAGCCACTGCGGAAATATTTAGTGGTGAGAATGATATTTTAGCTGATGCTTTCATCAGATATTTTGCCGAATTTTAAGGCAACTGCTGGTGAGCTAAAACGCTAATTAATTATTGGCTTTGTTGCGACCGTTTCGGAAAAGATTTACAAGTTTGCAAGCTCGAATTTTTTCAGCTATATATTCCCCCCTGCCCGCGCTAGCACCCACCAATCTGGTTCGTGACTTGCGTTATGAACTTTGTGCATTCGCTGCAGCAATCTTTCGAAACGGTTCAGCTAATTAAACACACACATCATACATCAGCCTCTGCGGAGATGCTACCCTGTGGCGGGGTACGTTGTACTCGTACAAGAAAAACCCCGAACTGCCATTACCACGAGTTCGCCAAAATGGTTGAACTCGAAGATCGAAAAAGAGAGGTATACGGAAGTTTGATTGCTCTCGTTTCACAAATCGATCGAGGAGGCCCAACCTGGCATATGTCTCAGGATCAGAGGTGTTTTGTTGCACCAGACAATGCACTCGCTCACACGGCCAGCGACTAGGGATTTTTTAGTGGAAGGGGCGTCCAATTGGTCACTCACCCGGCCTAGAGTCCGACAGAAACACAAAAGCGGCTGTGGCGGCCATGCGATGGGTTTTGCAGATGATGCCGAAAATGCTTTTGAAATTTGCCTTGATGATTGGTTAAAGAGAATGGGCATGTGCATTCGTGCTGAAGGAGAGTACTTCGAAACGATGTAATGTGGAAGGTGTGTGTGATCGTCGAGATCAGTCTTGTTCGCGTGCTACTAAAAACTTTCAGCATGTCGATGACCCTCGAGCTGCTGCGCATAACAAAAAATGGACTAGGCTCAAGTTTGCGGGCAAGAAACTTTAACGGACTGTGCTACTGTCGATGTTATCGATAGCTTATCGATCGATGCCATCGATGTCTTATCGATCGATGCCATCGATGTCTTATCGATCGATGCCATCAATATCTTACCAATCGATGCCATCGATTTCTTATCGATCGATGCCATCGATATCTTATCGATCGATGCCATCGATATCTTATCGATCGATGCCATCGATATCTTATCGATCGATGCCATCGATTTCTTATCGATCGATGCCATCGATATCTTTTATACCTCATTAATTGACCAGCAATATCGATAATCTTGATTTCTTATTTTTCTGTATCAGCCACCACTGTTTTAGAGCACAAAACCATTGCCAAGGCTGCTATTGTTACAACCTTGTCAGCGCTGTACAATAAATTCATCATGGCCATGGCATCGAACTCGACGAACACCACTACCGACTTTATCACATTTATCATCAGCTCGAAATGGCTTCACGCCCTCGTTGTCCTAGAAATAACACTCTCCTTGCTTGCAACCCTCACCAACCTCGTTCTGCTGAAAATCATTTGGCGAGTTGATTTATTTCACACGAATCTGCGACTTCTCTTAGCCAATCTCAGTCTCAGTCTCATTCTTATTTGGCTCTCCATTGGTACAATTATAAAAAGTATCATATTTTTAATCGGCACCCAAAATATTTCTCAATTAGCCATGACGAGCCACTAATGTAAACGAAGAGAAGTGTTCATAACGTTAGTGGCTATGGCAAACAATGCCATCAACTACGCCTCCATGGCCATGTGCTTGGAAAGGGTCTACTCCACCATAAGATACAAGAAATATGATAAGAACAGAGCCGTGCCCTGGTTAGCCATCGTTTTATTAGCTATGGTTTGGGGTATCGTGCTGACAATTCAAATGACCAATTTGGCGGGAACTTCTCGCACCACAATTACACCTGTTTGCGAGAATTTATTATCGATTACAAGTTCAGCCGCATCCACCAGTCTATCATCGGCATTGATCGTGGAAAGTTTAATAATAATTCTATCAATAATGGTGACAATTTATAATAAAAAGCAATTAAAAATAGCAAAAAAGAATAGAGCGAAAGAAAATTTAGCATCCCGATTTCAATTAGATCAAAATGTTCAAATTAATCGAATGATTACACCTGCTATGATTTTTGAAGCAGTTTGTTTCACACCAAATTATATATTCTTAATTTTATTAATAAATGGATTTAAAGTCGACCCACCTTTAAAAATTATTCTTGTTCATGTTAGTTACGCTTATAAATTATTATTCGCTTTTGTGAACCCAATTTTAAGCATATATCAAAATCCGATTATGAAAACTCATATGAGGAAAATGACTCCTTTAGTGCTAAGGCGTGTATTATTCAGAAATGCCGAGGTTACCGTATCGAAAGCTGATGCACAGGCCTTTGGTGATCAAGCGGCAATGGCACATTTTAATAATTTGAATAAGATATGGGCTACCAAATCGGATCGGCAGCGGCGCCTGCATTGACAAGTGATGGCTTCTGGTTGTTGGCATGTACTGCCTGCACTGCATGAATAATTTATATATACTACTTACAATGGCTAATTAACGAGCTTTCGCTAAGCTAGTTTTGTTGAGCAAAGTCGAGTCGAAACGCGTGCGGTTGTCATTGTAGAAAGTGTAGTGTAGTGCACAGTGAAGTGTAGTGGTGTGCATTAGGTGAACAGCGGACCACAGGAGCGTAATGTACAGGTGTAGCTGTGTAGTGTGCTGAGAGTAGTATTCTGGATTGTGCGGGTGCGGTAGCTCTGATAGAGTAAATTATGGCTCGGGCATCGATTGCGCACAAGTGCTTTTTAGATAGAGTTTTTATTTGATGTATTTTGCTATCATATCTAACTACTGCATGGACTATGGCTTTTTCATCTGAGCTAGCCAAAAATTTTACAATTACAACCCTATCCTTACTCTGCTCACATTCTTGAAAACTTTGTCTTCCCTGCATATAACCACTTACATTTTCTTGCCGCGTAACAACTGGACCGAAACATATGCTGTGCAGTAGAACTGATCCGGCCGCAAGCTATGATCGATTTGAGCTGATATTGTTGTTCATCGCTTCATCGCAAATATGCTGGAGTGCATAAAGTAGCTTGCTTCTGCCTAAAGTATATTATTTCCAAAAGAGTCTGTTACGACAGACTCGAAATTTTTTGGCAAGGCAATGCACACTGTGGAACCAGGGCTTAGGATGGCTGGTCTACTCGGCCACAAAAAAAGAGAGGGGGCCCGACATGCTGCGCACTGCATAGTGTATAATTACTCGCACACGCTTGCCGATGGCAGAATCAAATCTAACATGCTTCTGTGCTGCGTGCTGCTGCTTCTCAGACAGGCTCCAAGAAGGCAGCTGTGCTGTTCCTCACGAGCAACCTGAATATGCTAAATCTGTAGCGCTGGGAGTAAAGTAATATGGCTTATCGTTACATGCCTAAGCCTCGAGGATTACTCTCAACAATCCTACCTCCCCTTTTCCCAACTTTTTATTCATGCTCATGCTTTATCATATCAGTAATGAACCGCTCGAGGATGAGGGGACACGTGACACGAAATGATTTACCTTGCCGCGGCTTGGACATTACCTACTATGAGCATGTGCGCGCATATCCCGAGAGTTAGACATTCCCAGCCCACTAGTAGACCACGAGCACAGGATTGCATGATCCTCTGCTTGTTGCCACAATTAGTCGTCCAGTTGATGTTCACGCAGAAAAAGCAGCTTCTGCCCAGACATTTTTCCTAAACCGTGGTTGCGCTTAGCAGTGGCCGAGTAGACCAGCCATCCTAAGCCCTGGTTACACTGTGTGCATTGGCTGGTCTAAAACTTTTGAGTCTGTCATAACAGACTGTTTTGGAAATGATAAAACCGTTTTTCGTTTTTGCTACAAGCTAGTTTGGCTCAAAATACCGCAAGTCCCTACATGGATAAACTGAGAGAATTGGGTGACATGACTACAGTACGCCTTCTTCCAAACCCCTGAAAAAAAGAAACATGAAACGGAACATGACCCCAGGTCCATGCAATTACTCGTAAAGACCGCCTACTGATCGACCATTTCATAGCCAGAAACTCTTACCCGCACTACCGTGCCTGCTCATGAAATGCGCAGATTTTTCGAATATGTACTTAGACATGCAGGCGGCAGGAAAAACAACAAAGATACTTCTCTGATGCCTCTATCATATCCGATACCATCTTTGACTAGGCAAAAAGTCTAATCATAAGACCGATCATATTCCTTGTTCGCAAGACATACTCTATGGCAGAAATATGCTGACATTACTGGCATTAGGATAAGGCAAGCAGACGCAGGGAACAAATGGAACTGAAAGTGACAATCGATGCCAGCCTAAGGAGAACTAGCTCGTGCTCGGGGCGGTCCAAACTTTATATCCTCAGAGCATTCCATCAGAAGCTGAAACAGAACACTCAGGATTTGCAAGTATTATCAGGGTTTTTATTAGCTTTTATATTTCCTCGACCATATATTCCACATCAAATAAAACATGTCCTGCCCCTGTCCACATCTTATCATCGGCAAATTACTTGCATTCGCGCTATTTTTTAAATTTGAAAGCGATACTTGAGCATCATTTAGTACTCAGAGGAACCATTTCGAGCGATATTTTGCATAGTTATTCGTCATAAAAACCTAGCTTATCCCCAAAATTTCATGCGCTCTCATGCATTTGTTGTCGAGTTGTAGGCGGCCAAAATTGTACCGTTAGCATTGTGTGGTTGGGCTGAACAGGCAGCTACTGCGCCTTCTGATATTGCAGCATAAATCTGATCACATCCCCAGAATGTAGAGCCCATTCTTGTCCTGCTTGTTCGTCACATTTATGTAGTCGTCGCGGCTGAATCAGCCTCGCACCCTGAGCCATCAGTATGCCTGCTGGTCTAATTTATCAGCGCACCTGTACAGTGCCTAGCCAAGCAAGAGTGCCACGGGCGAGCAGAATTTGTTGCCTCCTTTACTACTCCAACACCCACGCACTCCAATCGATCTGTGTGTACAGTAAAATCACTGACCAAAATCAGCACGCTATGTATTACACAGTAGACAATATCCAAGGCGATAACATAGTTTACACTGCACAAACCTAACACATCTAAACAACGAACGAACACGAGGGTGGTCTAGCTTAGATCCTGCACTAAAGTATAAGAAATAACTGAGGCAAGAGGGAGGATTTCAAGAAACTGCTTTTCCCACTTCAAAAAATGCATGCCCTTTGTAATTATTTTGAACAAATCATTTTCAAAAAACTTGGCTCATTCTCAATTTTTGTATACACTATATTCATTAAAAATACACTATCCCGTACTTTACACTCCTTCCATGGCTATCCTGATTTGAGCCTTATCCAGAAAAACCATGAATCATTTCCCCATTTTAGGCTGTCCTAAGCAGCTAAGCAAAAAAGTTGGAAATCGCAAGTTTCTTCCACAAGAAAGATAAATTTTCAAGATTTTTTCCATGCATAAGCAACAAAATTGAAAAAAAACGCTTAAACACCAAAAAAACAGCAAGTTGGATTGAATCGAGCAAGGCGGCCAAATGGAACTAGAGGGCGACGATGGAGAGCACTGTGCGGATTGGATGAGCACCAGCAGGCGACTGTCGTACCTTTAAAGGGGCGCGGGTAGGAAAGAGCCTGTACAGTTACTTGTACAAAAATGCATATTCCCAAAAAAGGTTACTTCCCAATCGCCGATATCAAAAAGGTAAAAAATCTGAAATGTTTCATTCTTGTCAAATTCTACATTTGTGTACATTTAGGTTACAAAGTTGAAAAAACCCGCTGATCACTCAATTCCAAATTTCCTAAAGCTGCAAAAACTATAGGAAAAACTTTCTTCCAAATTTCAAATTCTAGCCGAAAATTCCTGTTTTTACAGGATAGGTACAGAAAAAAATTTTTTCTTGGGCTAATCCCTGAAACCCGACGTTCGCATTCTTGTTATTACTCAATTACACCTTTACATTTCTTCCATTTCCATAAGAGATCCTCTCCTGGGCTACTTTTTAAAAAATTCACAAATCGCTTGCTATATTTGAGCAAAGGAAGAAAGTACGTTGATTTCCAAAAAAAGATCCCCAACTAATCCATCTTGGCGATTTAATTGTGCTCCTTTTCCGAAAAAATGATTCTCCGCCCAGTTCAAAAAGGCTAACCCTTGCAGAAAAAACAACTTCAAAATGATGAACCCCACTTTTCCAAACTTTCACGTAGCACACATGCGCGATGGAACCAATAATGAATGAGGACCTAAACACTCAACACCTACTAAATCATCTCATCAAAACCCCCAAACAAATCAAACCTCAACTTTACATTGCAGAAAACAACGAGCCACATGAATCCAATAACTAAAAAACTAGAAGCAGTAACATTCTTCACCCATCAAACTCATCTCCCCTCCCCCCTACTCCCACTACATCCCTGCTGTACACGTCCACAGCATACAAGCCCAAAACGAAGAATGATTAAACCAAAAAATAGTGCCCATTTTACGCATACGAAGTAACAAAATAACTTTACGATTTACGCAGAAGAACAAAAAGAAACATACACTTTTTCGTCCAAGCTTTTTTAAAACTCAACTAAGCTATGACGATGTGTAAATATATGAAAAAAACTTCGGAAAAAGACAAGCAACAACTACATCCGACGTACCTTACGCTTGATTCAAATTTATTAAGTGCCCACTCACTGCAGTCGTTTTATAAAAGAATTACTCAACGACGCACCTCGCTCATCGACCAAACACAACTCACGGCGATGGCGATCCATTATCCAATCCCAAATCAGCCGATTCTTGGGGATTTTGTTTTTGAAAATATTTCTCCAATTTTGCTTAAAAAAAAGCCATTTATACACCCAGTAAAATTCAAAATCAACTAATTAACTTACAAATTATATGTTTCCCATACGTGAATTTTCTTAACGTGCTCACGTGCGGACGAATACCGTGCATTAATTTTTTCCTTTGACTCCATTCAGCCAAATCCAACATTTTTTGCACAACGTAATTAGCGAATTGATCTTTCATCATTACTAATATCGCGCTATTTTGACTAAAATCACGAATAAACCCCCCTCATTACCATCACCCCAAACTCAATTTTACGCTACTCACTCATTGGGCGACGATTTGGCCAATACATCATTGATCAACGCCTCTCTTTCTTCCGGCGTCGCCGACGAGACACATTTCTCCACGACATTGCTGGAAAAAACATCATAAAATTACATGCCATACCTCACCCACCCATTCAATTCTAGCACAGACCGACCCTGGTGCAGGGCCAACCCAACCCATCGTCGTATTGCGACTGCTCATTTGTTTTCTGGCATGATTCGTTGATAAAGGACACCCGCAGTCGGGCGGGAAGGGATTGAAGGATGTCGAACAGGGGAGGAATGGGGTGGCGAAGAGCGGTCAATTTCTGAAATGACCTTTAGGAGATAAGGCAACGCGATATTTTAAAAATTTCTGTGGGTTGGGCCAGCGGCGCCCCAGTTCCCGCAAGGGACCTGCTGCCCGTTTTGCCCATTTCCAGCCAGCATTCATGAGAGCCGTGAGGCGACCAACTCTCATGGCAGCTCCACTAGAAGCACCTCCGCCCGCAAAGAGGCCATCCAGCGTCCCAGGATGATGCTGGGCGCCAAGGGAGTCCCGGCGGGTGTCACTCGACTCGAGGTTCCTGGTGAGTACCCCAGAGCCAGTTTTCTCTTTGATCGTGAGAATGGGCTTCCTAAACAGCCGTCTTCAGCCGGAATAGAACTGCAGCACCGTGGCTTCTATGCAAACAAGGTGGGGGTCGAGTATGGGCAAGGAAGGGGGTAGGGGGGTTAACCCCCTGTCGGGCCGGCCAGGATATTGAACTCTTCTTCTCGAGCCCCACCCCCTCCCACCTCAGGTCCAGCAGGAAGAAAGAAAAGGAAGCAAGCAAAAGCGATCAAATTGTATGTGGGCAGGACCAAGACCTGACCTGACTGACTAAGCTACGGCCTTTAAGCACAGGCCAATTGACCAGCCAGCCTACAGCGTTGTATGTAAACAGTCATACAACTCACTCACTTGACTCGACCCAAACCTGGCCTGGCCTGACCTGTCTCACACGCAATCTTAGGCGACCTGATCGGATTTCTACCCCCTCCCTCCTCCTCTCTCTCTCTCCCAAAACCCCCCTCTAACCCAGCCGACCTTGCCCGTACTTAGTGGGGGTCACTTATAAACGGCCACTCCAGCGGGTTGGACTGGAAAGTCTAGCTGCCGGCATGAAGCGATACTCTGACTACATAGGATATTTTGGCGGGAATTTAAAATTCTGACCCGTCCGACCCCAAATTGGGCTGGTCCCTGCTGGCATCCACACTCCACTCACCTCGCGAACTTGTGCTGCGAAAACCTCAATAATCCTTCTCTGATCACAGCAATAATCTTCGATTTATCAGCCGGATCTCCGCGTTCCAAAACGTGCTGCACAACATAATTCCCATATTGATCCACAACTAAATCTTTCGTTCTTTCTAATAATTCGTCCAAAATAGCTCGTTTTTGTTGTTCGTTACAATATTCAAGAATACGTTGAATTACTCGACATCCGTAAGGATGCACCGATAAAGAATAAACCTAAAAAGTATACCACCTTGCAACCTTGATTTCAAAACACTTTTTTTCACTCACTTCTCCTTTAAATGAATCCACGATGAACTGCAAATTTTCCGCGCTAACCGTTTCGATTACTTTCTGAATAACGTGATTCCCATTTTGATCTTTCACGCATTTCACCACGCTTCCTTCTAATTCTTTGACAAGACTTAGTCGATATTTCTCACGTAAATGACGTTCAAAATCGGCAGATTCTGTCGACATCTAAAAAAATTAAATTAAATATCTCGAACCATGAATAGATGCGGGTTCGATACCCACTCAAGGTTTAAATTTTCTATCTCAAATCCTACTTATTCCAAATTGCTTACATCGTGTTTTTCGCATAGTTGTTCCAACGATTTTTGTACAACTCGGCATCCGTACATTTGATTGGATAAATGCAATACGTTACCAGTCAATTTTTGATACAGCTCTTCGCGTTGCTCCGGTGTTCCGTGCTCGAAAAATTTTTGAATGACGTAATTGCCGAATACGTCCACCATTAACGACGATAACTGAGTGGAAATTTCTTGAAAAATCATCTGTTTCTCGTTCGGTGTTGCTCGCTCCAATTTTTGTTGAATATACCTGAAAAATCAAACGTACATTCTCGATTTCAACTACACTCATGTCCTTGCTAAGAGCTGGCCAAACTAGAATAGCAGCGACCAGAAAATTACTAACATTTTTGAGAAACGAACATCAAATTCGGATATTCTCTTAGAACATTGAAAATTTTTGATTAATTTGACTTTAATTATTCAATACCTGCTGTGATCTTGATTCACAAAAAACAAGACATCTTAGTCAGAGGTTTGAAAATTCTCATATCCTCAATTTGCACTCCGAGTCCCTTGCAAAAGTCAAGCGCAACCCCGACTCACCTCGATCCATGTTGATCTTGGGCGAATTCCACGATATGTCCGACGATGTCTCGCAATTGTAAATTGGGACAATGGCCTGCCCTGTACTCTTCCAACAAGGCTGATCTGGTACCAGCTCCGCGATCCATATTTCCAGCAGCGCGCATCAATCGATTGACATGGTGAGAATGGCCGACTCGCATTTGATGAGGGGGCGTTGGGAAGAATCCGCTAGTTGCCAAGGCCATCGAAGGCCCTGTCGCCGATTGATCACCACCGGGCGGTCCGAAGATGCTGGCCGTTGTCGGGGATCCTAGAACAAGATACTCTAGACATATCCTCCACTGAGAGACCAGCCGAGGACATGACCTGTTGCAAGCACATCCCAGCATCGACCGATCCGCCCATCCAGGGGGTGGATCGGTTCCCGATCCAATCCGACTGCTGGATCGGCAACTCAACTTTTTCGCTGAGAAAAGCGTTGCATACGATGATAAGAAAGTCCTGTTTCTTTCTCTCAAATCAACATTTAATCCCACTTCAGGCGATGGTCATGTCTCCCGTGTCTCTGGAGTGGTCTGATAGAGAGTGACAGCGAAGAAACAGACGGGGCAGGTTGGTGAGCACTCAGTGCCAAGCACGTCATCCCCAACAATCTTGTATTTTATGAAGCGGATCGGCAGGATCGGATCGTGCCGATCCTGACCTTGGATCGGATCGGTCGATGCCGGGGCACATCCACATTGCTCATCACCCACCCATCTTCAGTCTCCGTATCGGGATTCAAATCCCAAAAAGAAACTTTCCCACGCTCAGATAATGGTTTGGTCAGGTTTTTCACCGAGCCTTCTTGTGTCTGCTAATCCGCAATAGAACCACGGTTTATGTGTGCGAAGACTTTCAGCAAAAAATGCAGGGTAAACTTCATAAAGTTTCCAAAACATGTCAAGAAAGGAACATATAGGCGGACTTTGACCCTCAGAAAGCTTTTTCTCCTCTCATCCTTGTCGAGGTTATCTCCAACCCCGAAAAGACCCCAAGGCCATCCCTCGGGGAAAAGGCTCACCTGGTCCCCCAAGACCTCGCCACTAGTCGAAGCTGCATCGACCCACATAAACCAAGTCCACCACCCTTCTATCCACTCACTCCTACACCCCGAAACCCAACCACTTACCGAACATACTCGCATTGTTACCAAATCCTGGCCAAGCCGAATGTGCAGGCGGCGGTGTTTGACTCATACTGAACATGCCCGCCATGGCCGGATTGTAATAGGGCATAGGAGGATTCGATGCTCCCGCTGGTTTAATACCATGCTGCGAGGAAAATGAATCGCGTCTTTGCGTCTGATTCGCTCCACTACCAATAGCATTCTGACCAAGATCTGAAACACACGATTCCTTATACATACATCCCAACAATTCAATCATCTCTCTAAACTCCTACACTTCAGAAAAAATTTCACCTCAAAACGGAGCGTTCAGAGAATTCGCCAAAATTTTACATCATTTTCATTCAACAAAACCTCAACAAAATAAACTCAACTTACTCATAGCAGCCAGTCCGGATGTCAAATTTCCGATATTGCCGAATTGATTGGGCGCGGCCGAGAACGGTCCATAGCCACCCATCAATCCCCAAGCCGAATAGGGACCGGCTTGGCCGATTGTCGTCGATGGACTAGTGCCATGCAAAGCTGCTGCGGGCGGACTTCCAGCACGAGCATAATTACCATTATCTACAACCAAAACAAAAAATCCAGTCATCCAACAGAATATCAAAACCAAATTGTCATCTTTCAGTCCATGATTCAGACGTAGAATTCCATCTTCAAAATACAACTCAGAGAATTCGCCAAAATTTGACATCATAATATATGGACCATGCAAATTACCCCATTCAAATTTCACACTACTTACTCATAACTTGCGACGCTGGTGACATCAAACGAACACCCGGCATGCCCCTCGACGCGTGGCCGACGTACACTGGACCCGGAGCGCCATTCGGACCGTTCTGGTCGTAAAACGCTGGCGGTGCACCAATCGCGTTCGGATTTGAAGGATTTCCCGAATCTACAAAAAGTGATAACGTAGCTAGACGATTGTTCAAGGGCAAAGCTGACTTCGGGGAGGGCGCCTGGACTATGACCCCTGGCCCAGCAGCCACAGTTCCCAGGGAACATCCCAGACTACATTTTTATCAGGCGCTGGTTAGAGCATCCGTTAGATCCTGACTAATCATGGATCTGATCAGCCGTGAAATACTTCTCAGCCACATTACTGTGAATATCCCACAGTAGAACCCGATCTGGAGCATTGCTGCACCATTTATGATTCTACTAATCCTGACAATCATCCACGACCACAACTAAACCAGACTGGACAGGAGACCCAATGATGCGGGTTCGACTCCCACCCGGAACTCCCTTTTTTCATTGTCATTCAATATCTAAATTCTTTCAAACCACTCACTTTGTTCTTGTATAGCAGCCTGCCCAGAGGATTGACCCGGCACGCGTGAAAACCCAGGTCCACTTGATCCACTCGTATTTCCATTCATGGTCGACACTTGCGCATTGCCTTGATTTGCGTTTCCCGACTGTGCATCCCCCGTTCCACCATTCGAGTAAACGGCACCCGGTGGATACACCCAAGGGCCCGGGGTAGTGTTTGAGTAGGAATAAAATTGGGGCATCAACTGGCCTGAAAAATATACACAAAATTATTGAATAAATAACTGAATTCTCTCGCCATTCTTACTGTAAATCATCGGTTGCGCGAAAGGATCCGATCCTGTTGCTGTTCCACTCGACGCTTGTCCAACGTAGACCGGACTGCTGGCGTAGGCTACTTGTGGTCCGGGTGTATACGCCGCCCATTGCTGCATCATCTGCATATTGTTCTGATTTTGTTGATATAACTGGAATAATCAAATTCATTTCAAAAAACAAAACCACGAAGCATTTCTACAAAGTTCTCAAACAATCTTAGTTTAGCACACATCACACTGCGGAGGCTAACGCAGATGTAGTGTCCCCATTCCTGGCAGGGACAGTCCACTTAAACACAGCACTAGGAGCTCGCTTCCGGCTAGGATAGGGGTCTATTTTCCTGGTGGTGTCTTAGCTGCCTCCAAAGGGAAGGCTAAGCCTTGTTCAGGGTTGGGGCGCCTGACGACACCGGCAAATATTGCCTCGAATAGAATGTGCAGGGGGCCCCGCCTGCCCAGCCAGGGAGCGCGGTCAGGTGACTGTCCCAACCATGTATCAGGTATGTGCGGCGAAGTGAGTCCACAGCAAATGGATTAATGGCCAGTATCGGCGAAGGATACGTGTCAGAGGCTGAACCACACCAGGTCATACCAAACAAATTTCGTATTTCTTAGAAAAATTATATTTCGAAAATTCAAGTTTGAAAATTCAATTGCGCCACTATCAAACGAGTATTTAGAAAAGAAAAACCTAAATTTAACAAAACGCACTTGGGCATCTATTATGGCACTGCATTTGGCTACCGTTTTAGATTTTTTAAGGGGTTGATTGTCAATAGCTCCGAAAATTCAGAGTCATGGAAGACTAGTCAGTGTAGCTCAGACCATTTATTCGGGGTAATAGATCAAAGCGATCCCCAAAACAAATCCGGCGCAAAAACGATTTTTCCTAAATATTTCTACACTTTCTCAACAGTACTGAATAAAATTTAAGTGATTCACTGATTTACAACATTATTAGCCCTTCGTGATCGAACTGATTAAAATTCCGTCTTTTCGAGAATACTACATCCTCATAAAAGGCGGGCGATTCAAATTTCGAATCTCAAAATGCAACCTTTCGAAAAATTTCCCTGATTTCGGTTCGAAAAGTCCCCTTTTCCCTGATTTTCCATTCCAGCCTTGTACGAATCCCGAGACACCACCCATCTTACCTGAGCATAGTCGACAATGTTCGAGCTTTCCACACTGCCAGGCAACGAGCTACCGGACAAATCCGAATAATAGTTAGCCATCGATTCGGCGCTGACATTGGTGATCGGGATTCCGCTAGTATTCACGAAAGCTGGCATCGTTATCCCGCCTTCCATCATCTGAAGGGGATGTCCTCCCACACCAACCGCTTGCAAATTAGTCCCACCGCCAACGGTCACCGTTGTTCCGCCACTCGCCGTCGACACGTCGGATGCATCTTGCTGCGATTTGTTCGGTGATAAATCGGTCCGTCTAGAAAAAAAGGCCAAATATTATTTTACAGCCCACTCCGATCATGGATTCAGAGAGTCCCGGGATGTAGTTTCTTTGCCAGGAATGTCTGATTCAAAAAATGGCGGGAAACTTTGCTTCGCACAAATTGACACCTAGAACTTGCCCGCCCGATCCATTGTTTTGCTGCTGCGCTATGCGATTTCACCTGTTTCCCCTCCCCCCTTGGGCCTACCCCCGTATCGCCTGACATACCCATTCGGATCGATACCATTCGGAATTACAGTCGATGCACCAATTGAATCCCCACTTTCTTTTTCCTTCGCATTATTTCTGGCCTCCTAAACGAAAGTGGTCAAAACTTGCATGATCACAAAAGTTTACCACATTTGCTGACTTACAGTCACGTATTTGAGCGAGCTAGCCATCGGCGACGATGCTAGCACATTTTCCACCATTTTCACGTACAATCCACTCGATTCGGACGAACGAGGTGACATTATATCGTTCATTTGATGTTGACTGTTTTGGCTGACGCCTTGCATGTTGATCGGCTTGCTAACAGCGTGTTCTGAAAACACAAAAAACAGCATTAATCGACTGAATGCGTTCGGAATTGCAAATAGGCGATCGATATCGATTCACTACTATGTGAACTCGGTATCGATTACGTGTGGCCTAAAATCGATCAAGTCGCGTCGCCAAAAACCATCTAGCGATTCACTGATCGATCGATCTGCAAACGATATCGAATAAATCGATTAACAGACCACTTCATAAATAAACAGTCAATTTTTATCGATCGACACAAGATATGATTGATATCGATTTCGAGCAAAATTAAATCGATTTTCATTGCTACCACTTTCGGGCATAAAATTAACCTACGCATCGTTCTTGCCACTCTTCCAGAGCAAACAAAACCATTCGGTAAAAAACTCACTGATAACAAGGCCTTACCCGATATACTGCCTCCACCACTCCAAGCATTTGGATGAATATTCATCGCTTGATGACCCCATTGAGCGCTCGACATTTTCAAATAATCCGCCTTTTTTATTTTGTTGTTTGATTTTGTTTTTTTCGATGCTCAAATAATAGCGATTATAAAAATACTGACAGGGTTAATAATGAATGAACGGCCACAGAAATAGCAAAGGCAGCAGAATGAACGAATTTTTACAAAGTGTACACTAAAACAAAAGTAAAGGGCACATACAGTAATTTTTTTATTTTCCTTCGGTGCGCGGAACCACGAGATAAGAGCGCAAGGCGAACGGAAAATTCAAAAAGCTACGCGTATAAGCGATAAGGTAACAATGGCAGCCCGCGCCACTAACGATAAGCCTACAATAGGTAAACCAAATCGTAGATGGGAAGCTATAAAACTAGAAAAAATTTACAGCTTGAAAACCGCTTAAATTTTCGCGTAGTGCTCAGTTTGAGGATTATTTAAACCGAACATCATCAAAACCAGATAGCCTTTTCTAATAGAAAATACCCACTTATCCAGCCTACCTTCCATCATGACACCGTATTCAATATACCTAATCAGACGCAGTGTTGCTCGAGAAAGCTGGCAGTCAGACGTGTTTACGCCAAGAACCGCACCTATAATACTACGATGACGACGTGACTAACCGAGCAGAGCAAACACTTCTTCGCCAGTCAGTCAGCCGGCCAGACATTAGCGCCAAGAGTAAAACAAAAAGGATCTGTGAAGAGTTGGAAAAATTAAACCTAACCAGATTATGAAAGCATATCATGAATTTTAGACGACACGTAAATCACACCTGTTGGGCCATATTTTCTACCAGTTACGAGTGTTCCAAGTAGAGCAATGAAGGAAGTACGAACGACGACACCTCAACCGGAACGACTAGAATAAACAGGTTGAAAATAGAGATTTTCAAGACTCAAATATAAGACTTGAACTGGTTGAAAAAAGAAAGCCTCGGTTTTCAATTCACATGAAAACTACGGCTTCGGCTTAAAAGAGAAACAGCCTGAACATAAATGGAAGAAAAGAATAAATCAGGAATACACATGGTTTCCATTCGAGACATGTTCAATAGACCTTGCGAGCGAATAGATGAATCATGCATCAACAAACCCGCGATATGAAACCGCCCACCACGGTGACCTTGTAGTCGTCAAAACACGGAAACCCAAGAAAAATAAAAAACCGGTGGTGTTTTCCAAGAAATAAATCCCTTATATTACTGATTTTGATTAGTGCTTCAGCGAAACCAAAAAATTACACAACATAGCAGCGAAAATCTAATCGAAGGAAAAACTTGTTTAAACAAAATGTAAAAAAACCGTAAAGTAGCCAGAAATATTTATTTCAGGTCGAAACTAAGGCATTTTATTGCAAAAAAGAAAAACTTCACGACGCAAAACTGCCCTACCTCCGTCGAAATATTTTGCCAGAATAGAGGCGTATATCTACTACATAGCTATTAGCTAATAGCTGAAAACAAATAATTCTAGACTCAGCCCCCGCGACCTCAAGTTGCCTATAAGTTTGATGAAATATTCCTTTCCAATTAAAAAAAGAAAGAAAAATCTAGGAAACATGGCGAAATAACTAAAGTGCTCTTACGAAATGTTTTCGCACAATTTTTAACAGAAATTATGCCAGGACAAGCAATAACTTGCCTTGGCTGGAGGCTGGCGCCACTCGTCGGGGCGGCTGGCTGTCGAGCGGACCATATGCGCACAGGCGCATGATGCCAGAAAGTCATGACACGAAAAGATGCTCAGGCAAAGATTGCCGCGGAATTCAAATTTAAAGTGGTTGAAGATGGTCTCTCGCGTGGCTCTTTCCTTTGATTAATCCCGTGATAATTAAGATTTTTTGCTGCTTTGATTTGGCCTTTTTGCTAAAGATGATCTATTTGTAACATCTAGTATCGAGTTTAAATGCCGAAAAAGGCAGGTGCAGGTGCGATCTCCATAAAAAAACCCCACAAAGTATTCTAATCGGAGTGTGGTGAAGTTTGCAGAGAACACTTTGAATAGCTAAAATCTAGCCACTTGCTCTTCTCCGAAGCATATTCTAACATTCTTGCATTTTTGCATCGAGATCTGAACTGTACCGACTGCGAGGAATCGAAAATAGTGTACGTACTGTAGTGTAGGAAGTGGGGTTAAAACTGTAAAGTTTTGTCATATCCTGTCCAACAAACCTTTTTTCACGCATATTTTTTACCGCATCACCAATCAGCACTCGAGGGTGAAGGCACACTCAATAGACCATTTCAATGTTTCTGAAAAGTCGCAAATTTGAAACTCGCGCGCGACTACTACTTATAGCAAATGGGAAAAAAATCTCACCCAACGGCTGTGCGCTGGAAGCATGCCATGCTTGCTACTTCGGGGGAACGGAGGCGGAAAACGAAACGAAATATCTTGTAATATAAAATATTACAATGGTCTTGTGAAAAATTGAAAATCTAGGAATTGCTGGCTCTTTCATTTTGCGGTTGACTGAGCCGTTTTGCATGCCTGTTTTTCACAGCCGAAGTTATATCAGAGACGATCGAGATTATGATCGCTGGTATAGATTGTGGCCATGCGTTATACCTAGCCGCTAGTCGATTAATCGCTCGCTGCTAACTTCGCACCTTGCGTGAAGACTCCTTCACTTCGTCAAGTTGCACCCCAGCTAGAATTCCCCAGAAGTCAATTCATGCTGTCCCCGGGCTCTGGGTTCACGGCGGCCCCAGCCCGGGTGTTTTTTCCGTCTCATCCCAGAAGGCCGATTCTGGGGTGTACTGTCTGCAACATGCGCATTGTATGGCACGCAGTAGCTAGTCTGACTAATGTACCCATGCAGCATGCGCATACCCCAGACCCACAGTAGGTGCCCCAGATGTGCCGGCCCAGCCGCTCGATTTCTTGGTATTGTCGCTTGATACATCCACTCCTAGGGTCCGCAGTTGGGGTGTCCCAGTGTTGGTACAGTATGATAACGAGCCTGAACATCAACGTCAAACTATAACGGTCTTTTCTGTGCGCCACAGCCTGGTTCAGACTCCGGACAAAGTACTGTATGGAGGAGCCTCGAAGGCATATGCCTCATACAAGATAAATGGGGGCTTGACAATCGCACAGTTGATATGTCCAGTTTCGATGTTCTCCTATTGAGCGTGGTGTCGACCAGCCTTCCCGACTGCGCGCACGCTTTCGTTGCGGTCACAAAGAGTCGTTGCTGAAAGCAGGGTAGGGATTGAGGAAAGTGGAGCCCACACAGGCCACGGCTTGGGCTCCCAAATAAGGACAGGAATGGCTAATCGAGACCACTTTTTACAGAATTTCACAGACTCTCACTTACGATGAGTCCAGCGTTCATTTTCTTCAGCGACAGCGTAAAGTGTTTACAATACAGTTCTTCGGATAATCAATAAATGTTCGATATAAGCATCGTTTTTTGATGAAACTGGGTTCACGATCAGTGAAAGTGTGACAAAAGTTGTACGCGCAGCGGCTTCTTCAGTCTCGCTTGAAAAAACTTTCAGGCCACAGAAGGAGCACATTTTCTACGACTTTACTTTGCATACTTCTCGCTAAAGAATCGTCGACAAAACTTGCTGTGCTGCTCAGGGATCTGCTCTACGAATTTTATAGCCGTTGCATTATCGTGCTAAGAAATCCGTGCATACATTATTTCCGGAAGACGCTAAAAAATCTTAATTTTAAAGCGCAAATTTAAATTTATTCATTAGAAAACGCGCCATTTGCGGGGGAAAAGGACGCAGATAAATTTATTTGCGTGAGTTTTTTGCGGAAGACAGACGAAATTTCTAAATTTGTTCCAGCCTTGAGATGAATGTGGGAATACGGAATCAAGAAGAACATTTTTTACTCCTTCTCCATCTGATAGCATCCTAAGCCAGTCTATACTGTTTTCAACCTGTGTGCTCTTGAAAAAATGCCGTTTGCAATAAAAAGTTAAAAAACGGACGATCGGAAAGAGATATCGCTTCTGGTTCGGTTGGCAGATTTCACTACTGTATTACCCATACGATGCAAAGACCCTAAATCCTCTGTGTTAACTATTTCCAGGCTTCAAAGCTATTCCCAGGCTACAATGACAAGTTAACTTGAAGAATAAAACTGTAAAACACGGTTTAAATCAAAGCGGGAAATTCAAAATTAAATTTACCTTTCAAAAAAGTCTTTGAAGAAAAAGGCTTTTAAATGGTGACTAAAAATCGTGTGATCTTGGACGGCTTGAAATCAGCTTTTAAAAGGAGGAGCAAAACACACTAGTGGCGTTTAGAAATACTTTTAAAATGGTCTCACATTTAAAAATAAGCAGGTATGTTAGATTCAAACGATTCGATGTGGTAGTGAAATGAACTGCAGACAGAAACAAAGTGCGGAACATTTTAAAAATTCAGGGTATGAAAAGGAACTGTGCACTGGCGAAAAATGAGAACTTTCTCGATCGAATTACGAAGATACGGCCTTCCAGTAGCTCGACTGAAGAACACGTTGACTGGACTACCAAAGTGGGCTCCAGACTTTTTGGCGGGGTTGACGCGGATGGAACAGATCAAAGTCATTCTCTAAAGAGCCCAAACCATGGGTTGGGTTGAGTTTTTGACCCCAATATCGAACATGAAAATAAATCAAGTTCTCCTTCAAACAAAAAAAGAAATAAATACAAAATTTCTTCTGTCGGCGGGAGTCGAACTGGCAAAAACGTGACTGAAATGGGGGTCGTGACCTTGTGGGTTGTGCGTGTGTCTCTCATGTCATGTTTCTCTGTGCGCACTTGCAGGCGACGGTTCGACTCGCGCCCTGGTAAATAACCTGAGAAAAGTTTTTACATTAAAACTAAAAGGGGCCAGTAAAGTCTAGATAGCGACCACTGCATGCAAAGTTGCACAAAAGTCTTTGGGTTTTACTGGCGACAATGGACAATAACCATAAAGGGCACAAAGAATAGCCTCACGGCTCACAGCTATGCTGTTCGGGGGATGGGGGGGGGGGGGGGTTTATCTGATTCTATCAAGCTGCCAGCTCCGACACAAATCATGTCTCTGAAAAGGCACATAATTATTCACAGCACTCGTGCAGCACATCGAGGCAGAATGAGAAGCGTAGTTGCTCCTGTCAAGACCTTCACTGAAAACTTAAATACCCACGGATATAATTATTATACTTAACGAAGTAAGTCATAAGCGGAGAAACTGCTGCTGAACAAAAAAAAATTTTCTAATATGAGTATCGAGATCATTGAAAGGGAGCCCTGTTTTTTCCTTGATATGCACTGAAACGCTGAATCAAATACTTCCGGTAGAAATGATGGAGCTTGTCCTCACGCCCAAGCGGTGTACAAAACAAGAAAGCACCTTTGCAACCCTGACAGCAACAGGGGCCTCATCAGTACAAGGGCTTTGTCACGTGCGCCGGAGAGTAAAGAGTCAAGCGGTGTAAGGTGCCCAGCATACTGTATTTTGATAGTGCAAATCATCGAGTATATTGATCACCCTTCGGCGGATTTCAATTAGCATAGGCTTAAATGAAAGAGAGAGAATAGTTGCACTATACTCTGCCATTGAAGATCCAACTACACTTTCTAGTCGCACAAGGTAAAACGAACATGCTTATTTTCTAATTGACTCAACTCCTCCTTAATTAGGCCTCCCTGACAAAATTTAATTTGTTCTACATGAAGACAAAAGTGTGTATGTGATCCCAAAAATCAGAGTGACGGTTTCCCGCCCCCTCACAGATACTGTAGCGGTTCATCGGTTTACATTGCTGGCTCGTCTTTCCCCTTGCCAGGCAAACAGTGTCTGATGAAGGCTTTAATCTATCTGCCATGTGAAATAGCAGCTTGATCAACAGCAAGCCGCTGGATCAACTGTAGATCCCTCAGCTTCTGCAGTTCCAATGTGGACGACACTAATTTGCAAAATACTGTGTGTATAGCCAACGCATTGTTTGATCATTAAACACAATAATTGGGTTTGCGAAAAGTTCGTCCCCCACTATTAGTCCCCTCACATTCCGTCCCAGAAAAAGTCACATCCGTACATTGTTTGTCACTCCCACACAGGCAAAAAAACTTGGCGGAAAAATTTAAAACTAACGATAAGGAAACAGCAAAACAGAACGTCATATGTCGGTGAGCAAAACCCATCAGTACTAAAATTTATTATTTCATAGTCATAGTTACTGATAGTATTGGTTTGCGGAAAAGTCGCCCCCCCCCCCCCCCCCCCAACTAGCCCCCCTCAACTCGCCCGCTCACAACTCGCCCCCAACTCGCCCCCCCCCCACAGCTCGCCCCCACACAGCTCGCCCCAGACTCAATCAATATTACAGTTATGTTGTCATGAAACAATTAAAACGTGGATTACAGAGAGACCCAACTGAGGGCTAGTAGTTTTTGTATTTTTTGAATACGATGGATAGTTTTGGAATATGTATTGTAGACTTGTTTCGAAAAGCGCTGGTGCCGTGCTGAAGGGGTCATCGGCGAGTCACTGACGATCAGTGCTTTGTCGATATTTGATGTGGGGACGAATGGTCTGGGGACGAAATGTGGGGGGATAGGCTTTGCTCAAGGATAATCGCAATCCTTGGACTAATTAGGTCCTAACTTAGCCATATCACATTTGGGGGCCGCTCTTGGATGATGATTCATTTACACGTTTCTGGCCGTGAGCGGGATATTTGACTGATTCATTGATTAATTTCCATTTTCACCATTTCCCTTCAGAACTGGGCAACACAAAAGCAACAAAAATGTCGGGAAGCTGTCACCGTCGAGTTCCTGATCATCCTACTCCAAGTTAACCATCTCCTTAAAGTTAACCATCTCCTCAGAATCAGATGCTGTTGTCGTCGACGGAGAAGTGTCTGTCAATTTGAAAACTCACAAGAAATCCGGAGATATACGGCGATCACGATCCACATCGACCTCACCTCACTTACAGGTAGAAGAGTAGGAGGACGAGGCCTTCGACGAAGGAGTGTCCCAAGATAAGGTTACAGGAGGAAGCTTTCGCAGGGCTAAAACAGAACGATTGGGAAAAAATCTCGTTATCCGCCATCAAGAAACTCAATCGTTTCGATTTAGAAGGTCAACTGAAGCGCAGTAAGGTTTCAAAGACATGCAAAGCTGTAGAGGGAAGGACGTAGGGAAATGCATCCTTCAAAAACGGCCGCATTTCGGAGAGTATAATTAGGGTTTCAGGCAGAGTTAGCCGTGGTTGCGATGCAGACCGTGGATCAATCTTCTGCCCCAAAAAATTCATTCAGTCATTTCCAGTTGCCCCCACTCATTTAGAGACTATATGGCGCTTCATTGCACTAAAATTCACCAGCGGAACCACTATCTGCAACCAACATTCACACTGCAAAGAAAGAATGTGACACTATAGCCTGGTTTGGGGCAACAAGTAACTAAAAACAGCTAATTATAGTAAAAAACCCAGAATCGCAACAGTCTTACACCTACTGAGTAAAATAAAGTTTCAGATGCAGGTTTTTTTCCGTATGGTGCATTATAGGAGCAGCACTACCAGTTTACTGCATTGTTGAGAGAAAATGCGAAAGATTGAAGCCTCGTAAACAAAAAAAGTTCACATGCGACAAAAATGTTTAGTCTTTCTAGCCGTTGCATCAGAAAGCTACTCTTAACTGCATTTTGACATCCTGCGTTAGCAAAGTCCATCGCACAAACTCCTTATCAGTGAACTTTATCTTGTCTCGTTAGTCAACTTCTATTTTGTTGCTTCATCCACAAAGGCTTCTACATAAATTGGATCCAGTTCATCGAGTAGCGGTACATTTTTTCGCTTCCTCTTTCTTTCCATTTTTGAACGGAGATTTTCCTTATTTTCTGTTAAAACAATGTCACATGTGTTCTATTCTGTAATTACCCTAATTTCGATGCTCTCAATCATTCCATCACTTTCACTCAATGTGCTCCTGATCGCACCAGGCTGGAGTAGTAGTCACGTCATGTTCAATTATCGCATTGCCACGACACTCCGTGATCGTGGTCATAACGTGACCATATTTCTACATCGAATGTCAGCCAAGTTATCAATCAGTAAACCACCAGATGGAATCGAATTGATCACTTTTATGCCAAGTTTATCAGAGGACTTACGTGAACACAGTTCGACTATGTTTCAAAACATGGCGTTTCAAGATGCGAATTTTACACATTTTATAGAATTATCAGAGCTTTTTCGTCAACTTGTAATACAAACGTGCCATGAAGTTTTAGATGATCATGAATTAATCGATTATTTAAGATCGAAGAAAATCGATATTGCATTTTCACATTTCTTTTCCAGTTGTCCGCCTGGATGGAGCCATCGAATTGGTGCGGAAAAATTCGTTTGGATTGCTACTGGTGCATTTATTTTCGAACATGTGGCTTGGCAAGCTCAATTGCCTCATATAAGTAGTTACATGCCCAATCATATGATGAAGGGTGCATCGGATAGAATGACATTCACTCAAAGGCTTACAAACCTTTTGTGGTCATCTTTGCTCTATTTAGGCATACTAGACGAACAAGGCTATTTCTTTTGGTACGAGAGTGAAAATAGCATTTTTCGGCGTCCTCCTTATCACACAAACAAGGACCCTGATTTATATACGCTGGGCGCGCAAGCAACTACAATCCTGATCAATGGAGAACCATTCTTAGATTTCCCCAAACCATTATTGCCTGGAATGGTGCATTTGGGAGAACTGGAAGAGAAAGTGGTCAAGAAGCTACCCGAGGTACCATCCGTGGTGTGAATAAGCAGGAGCTTCAAAGAAACCTCTGCAGTCGTGTCACACAGTACACATAGGCTTGTATGGCAATCAATCCTGTGAACAGAGCTGGCAGCTAAAAATGTCAAGGTCGGGGTGGTTTCAGCCAAGGAATAGGGCCCTAAGACTTTGTTAAGTCTAGTGGGTGCAAATGCATTCCCCAGTAGGCGAGCGCAAAAGAAGATGCCACCGACCAGCACCAGGGGTCTGTTGCATAAAACTCTCCTAGCTCCTAGTCCTAGTAGGAGTCAGGAAAAGGAGTCAACTAGGAGACTCCAACAACGCGTTGCATAAAACTTGCCCAGAAATTTCTCCTATGGGGGCTCCTGAAACTGGTTTTAGGAGAAGCGAAGAATAGCTCCTAAAAAAGATTATTAGGTAACAGAGAACTTCTTCAGACGAGTCTGCTGTGGCCGCTTCATTACAAATTGACAGTTCTTTAGTTGTTCCGAATGGGACATAAATTACATTTTTCGATCAGGGATCAGGTGTGACACAGCCAGAGTTAGTTCTCAGGTTATCAGTTGAACAGAAACTTTGCTTTTTGAAACTCATTCGCCCTCATCGTGATCACTTATTTGCAAAATTCAATGGAAGACGGATCACACCAAAGACCAAAGAATCATTATGGCGGAAAATCATGAGAGATCGTGTAACATTGCATGGATTCGATCCCACGCCATCGGGACAGGACTGGACTTATGTTCGAGATAAAGTGTTTGGTAATATCAAGGAAACAACTACGAAGAAAAGGGACAAAAAAGGCGAAACTGGCGCTGGAGGAGGAACAGACGCAGATTATACTGAAGTCGATCATTTGATGTTAGATATTCTTGGCGGAGCGGCATCGGTGGTTGGGTTGCCAGTCTTTCAGCAATGGGAAAATCCAGCCAAAGTGACCGCGACCACACATCCAGAGAGCCAAAGTCAAGTGTGAGAAGGTAGCTGAGCCTAATGCTAGCGATGGTGTGCATACCCGGGCAGCAAGAACTCCTGGTCGAGGAGTGAGAAGTACTCACTCAGGAAGCTAGCAGCCCAGTCACTCGTGGAAGTGAGAGTCCATTCGTTGTAGCGGCGCGTTGGGTGTCCCACAACCAGTTGCTGACACTGACGAAGATCTTTCTGACAGCGATGGGTCCCAGTATAATACGAAGCCAACAACATCAAAAGGCAAAAGGAACATTCAGGAAAAACGTAGCACTAGCAGTAAGCCGAAAGCTGCAAGACTCAATCCAGAAGCGGACGAGATGAAGGAGCTTAAACACCGGCATTACGAGGTCAATATAGCCTATTTCGAGGCTAGTATCGAAAAAATCGAGCTAGAGAAAGAAAAATTGCGATTGGAGATACCAGCCGAATTGAAGAAGAAACAGCCATTTCAAAGTAAAATAATAATTGGAATAATCATTATGGAGCAGGTACTGAAATTTTTGTGCTATGCATTCAAAAAGTCGTAGAGAACTAAAACCTGTTGACCTTTCTGAGAAGATAAAAAGGAGTGAAGGATGAGGATGA